>ML102837.1:13756-65000 GCA_003697995.1 Taxidea taxus jeffersonii | reverse complement strand
TTGGGAAGTTATATTATGTGCATGTTACCTATACCATTAAATGAAGGGGTGTGTGTGTGTGTGTGTGTGTGTGTGTGTGTTAACAGGGTGTCCAGGGCTTGGGCTTTATAAAGACTCAGCTATTATTCCAGGATCTCACAGGTGGCTTCTCCCTGAACAATCTAGGGTAGAGAAGGGACATAAGGCTTTGCCATTTTTCTCTTACAGCATTCATCTTATTGATATAAAAGAGCTCTTTCAGCCCTTCAGCAAATACTTAACTCCTATGTGCCAGGTATTTTTCCAGACTTCAGGAGTATGGCCATGTCCCAACATGGTCCCAGTTATCGCAGAGTTTACAGTCTAATTGGGAAGAGAAGGGGCAGATTTTAAGAGAAGGAAGATGAGTTCTGCTTAGGATAGTTGCAGTGTGCTGTTGGGTAGTTCTAAACTCATGGAGACCTGGTTTGGGGATCATCAGGGTATAAGCCATAGTTGAAATTATGAGAATGGATGAAAATAAGATAGGATGAATATAGTCCTAAGCTAAAGATAAATACCTAAGAATTATCAATATTTAAGGAGTCCTTGGAAATAGAGTAATCCACAAGTACATGGAAAAGAGAGAGGGAAAGATCACAGGAGAATGCTGTATCTTGGAAGCCAAAAGAAAACTAATTGCTCCTTTAAATCGGGCACTTACGGCCCAGAAAATGTTTCACCTAATCCTCACAAAATGTCTATGAGGTATTATTGCCTCCATTTTATACATGAAAAAAACAGACTCAAACTTGAAGATTGTGAAGCCTGAAGTGGACCATCATGGAATTTAAAAACAAGCTATGCAGCATCCCTGAGAATGGGTATGTTCGAAGAGTGAACTATGGGAAACAACTTGGTTTCTGCAAAGATGGCCCACCTTGGGGTCAGCCCACTCATTAGTATCCCCAGGTCCTCAGCATTCCTCAGCTATTACAAGTGAGTGTTACAAGAATTTAGCCCCTGCTTCCTCCCATGGAGATCAGATACACTCCAGTGCTATGCTATGCAGTACACCTAGCAGACGAAGGGCTTAATAATGTTAGGGGCAATCAGTACCACGATCCTTTGTGCAGTCTGCCCAACTCTCAAAGATGTGTTTGGGAGGTACCATTTGCCCTCACCTCCAACTTCAGTTCCATGGCAGCTAAGAGACCCAACTGAGACCCAACACCGTAACATGGTTTGTACATGCAGTGCTCAACATTCTGGTTCCATCATTCAGGGATTCTGAATCAGTAGACCCATGTGCTCTGCCAGAAGCCAGTTTAGGGCTTTCAGAGCAGCCAGCAACACTGCTGTGGTGCACATGCTGTATCCACCTTTAGGCATCTCAGCATGTTACATCTGTATGTGGGTCACAAAGTGTAAGTTGGAATTTGAGTACTGAGATCACCACAGGTGGGTCTGTGCAAACAATGGTTCAAGTGCACACGATCTCAAAGGGGGCTCCAATGACCACTTAATGCAACATAACATTCTTCAGAGAATTGGATGCCACAGTGATTTTTATACCCAGAGTGACTGACTAGATCCCCAAGTTCTGTGAGGCTGAGACATATGACCAACTCAAAGTGAAAACAGAAAACTGGTTCTTCCACGCTAAGGCTATCCACCACTGGGAAGCATTTCTTGTTGCACCAACAGCATTCCTGAAGCTTGCCTCTGCAGCCCTGCACCAAGCGTCAGAAACAATCCCTCGGCAATAAGGCACTACTGCACTGGCAAACCCACAAATGAGAGAAGACTGGACTGCAAGCTCCGTAAGGCATTCAGGGGAAAGCTCCCGAAATCAGGAGGAATATTCTTTACTTTGCAACAGCCATCACATCCTTGAGTCTTTTGTGATTACAGGGGAGATCCTGGAACAGGTGTACAAGAAGTCAAGCAAAAGAAGAGCGGAGCCCGACTTTATGGAAGATGATTAATTGTTTAAAAAAGATAGACTGTAAAATTTAATGCATCGGAAGACCTGTTAGCGCAGGAGTCTTTCTAGTTTTTCGATTCCGCAATATTTGAATCATTGGTGGCTTTTGCCAGTGCCAGTTCAGCGGGTGGTGGAATTGGATGAGAAGAGGTCTGAAGAAAGGTTATAGTTTTGAAGTCTGGGAAAACATATGTGGGTTCCCTCAGCCAGGAATTTATTTGTCAGAGAGAGAGAGAGAGAGAGAGAGAGCGCGAACGAGCACAGGCAGACAGAGGCAGGCAGAGGGAGAAGCAGGCTCCCTGCCGAGCAAGGAGCCCGATGTGGGACTGGATCCCAGGACGCTGGGATCATGACCTGCGCCGAAGGCAGCCGCTTAACCAACTGAGCCACCCAGGCGTCCCTCAGCCAGGAATTTAAAAGGGGGACTTAGCGAACTAAAGGCGAGCTCCACTCTGCAATCCTTTCGCGGGCTGGGCTCCCGCAGGCGTGCGGGAGTAGCTGGGGCAGGGCGTTTCCAGTGACGGTTACCGGAAATGACGCGTACATCTCGCGAGAAGAAAGACGCGCGAGCCTCGGCGGCCGGAACCGGTCTGGGAACAGTGGCAGAACCCGAGGCCGCTTGCCCTCCCGCCCCATGGAGCGGCCCCCGGGGCTGCGGCCGGGCGCGGGCGGGCCCTGGGAGATGCGGGAGCGGCTGGGCACCGGCGGCTTTGGGAACGTCTGCCTGTATCAGCATCGGGTGAGGTGGGGCGGGAGTGGGAGCGGCGGTGGGTGTTTGTCAGCGTTTGTGGAACACCGCGACTGTCAGTATGTGAGAGATTGTCGGTGAGACTTTGAGCAGTACTGTGGGCCATTGAGCCGCCTGTGAGTGAGTGAATGTGTGAAACTGTGCTTGTGAGTCTGGTGACTGAGTCCGAGATTGTATCTGAGGGCTAGGGTCAGTGTGTGAGCTCTAAGGGGGAACTTAGATTGTGATTGTCAAGATGTGACAAACTGTTTACTGAGTGGGACACTGCGTATGTGTCTCCGAATGCAGAGAGTGTTGGGGTGTGCGAGGCAGATGCACATTACAGTGCGTATTGCGAGCATGAATGGGTGAGAAAATGGGACTGAAGAAGGGGGTTGACTGTTGGAATGTGTGTCTTCATGTGTGTGCTTGGAGGCTATGTGGTATCTGTAGGAGCTGGAATAGACACGAAAGGTTTCATGGGCCCACAGTTAAGCTTTTGGAGGCATTGGGTAGGCTTCAGATTTGGGGATGCGTTCTGGGTAGGGAACAGTGTGAGGATCAGCTGGTGAAGTGATCATGGCTTCCTAAAGGGAAGGAAGTAGATTGGGTGTGAGGTGCTCTAGTAGGTGAAGACAGCTAACTTCAGACTCAGGAATTTTGCTTTAATTTTATTGAAAATGTTTAACCATTTAGCAGCAGTTAATAATCATGTTTAAGCTATGCATCTTTCAGCATACCAATAAAAGCTATGAACCCTTTCCCCAGCAAAATGCACCGGTGCACATCCCCACCACCTTATGCATTGCCATTTGAGGGGGGTCATGCTCTTCTGGAGGACATTCACAAACCTTTTAGAGGTATAGATCCTTGACTAATATTCCTTGCAGTACAGCCTTTATTCTGTCATCTGTAGAAGAGTTAAAATAATTATTTACATCCTGGGTCTGTTTGAGACTTAAATAAGATAATATGTGTAAAGCTAAGTACAGTACCTGGCCTAAGTTTAGCCCTCAAATGTTGGCTCCTGCTGCTGCTGTATTGTTGCTGTTTTCATCATCTACCACTATTAATTGACTTTAAAAAAAGGAAATGTCAAGATAAAAGTGCTGTCTTTGAAAGATTGTTTTGTAAAGGATAAATCTGAGTGAAAAACATGGGGCAAGGGGAACAGTTACAGTATTATGGAAATGTTTGCAATTGGCCTGTGAATGGAGAAATAAATTCATGATTTGCTGTCTTAAGGAATAGGGGTATAGGTAGAGAGCCTGTAATATAGGGTGCGAGGTAGGGAACATTAGAGTATACCTGGGAGGAATAGGCATGTTTCTGTGGCAGACACAATGACAAATGTCGCCAAACTGAGGAAATTTTGCAGCTTTCTAGATAGATCATAGGAAGACATCTTGGAGAGAGGGAGAATGGGAGGTGAAGGACTAAGGTGTTGAGTGCATTGACACCTAGACAAGTAGTAAATTTAATAATTCTCATAATCAGAGGACATAAGGCACTCAGAGAGAAAAGAGGGAGCCAGGTATTTCCAGTGGAATGTTGCCTATGGCCTTGTTTTCTAAGCCTGTCCATCAGCTTGGTCATAAGAAAAAAAATATCCTTGTTAGCATGCTTTTATGACTGCTCTTCTTGGTCCCTGACTGGGGATAGATAGATCAACACATCAATTTTTAAAAAGAATTGTAGTGGGGCACCTGGGTGGCTCAGCAGGTTAAAGCCGCTGCCTTCGGCTCGGGTCATGATCCTAGGGTCGTGGGATCGAGCCCCGCATCGGGCTCTCTGCTCTGCGGGCAGCCTGCTTCTTCCTCTCTCTCTCTGCCTCTCTGCCTACTTGTGATCTCTGTCTGTCGGATAAATTTAAAAAAAAAAAAAAAAAAACTTAAAAAAAAAAATCTTTAAAAAAAAAAGAATTGTAGTAAAGTATATATAAAGTTTACCATTTTAACCATTTTTAAGTGTACAGTACAGTGGCATTAAGTACATTCACACTGGTATGCAAACCATTACTGCCATCTATTTCCAGAACTTTTTAATCTTACTGAACTGAAACTCTGCAATCATTAAATGATAACTCCCAATAACTCCACATTGTCCCCGCCTCCCTGCAGCCACCCTTTTACTTTCTGTCTCTATGGAATTCATTACTTTTTTTAAAAGATTTTATTTATTTATTTGACAGAGAGAGAGAGACAGCGTGAGAGGGAACACAAGCAGAGAGAGTGAGAGAGGGAGAAGCAGGCTTCTCGCTGAGCAGGGAACCCAATGTGGGACCCTGGGATCATGACCTGAGCCTAAGGTAGAGGGTTAAGGACTGAGCCACCCAGGCACCCCTGGAATTCATTACTTTTTAAATGGAAGAGATTTGGGTTCCTCTAGAATCCTAGAAACCTCTCAGGAACTTTTCCAGGTATCTAGACTGGCTCATCCCCTAACTGGGACATTTGACAACTGGGCCTGTAGTGAAAAGAGAAGAAATACTGTCCTAAGAACTGGAAACAGCATCATTACTTTTCTAAGCCTGACTTCGCATTTTTCCCTTAACAGCTTGAAATAACTTTGTGTTTGGGTGGAAGCCTTGTCCTAGTATTTTACCTACATCTCTCAAATCACAGTGAGGAGGAGAAAAGGATGTGAGATAGTTTATTATCTGATTATTATACTGGGTGCTGATGGTACCCAAGTCAACAAAAATATTTTTCTGCCCTCAGGGAGATTTCAAGTCTAGTGGGAGAGGCAGACAATGTGGTAACCTATATAATAAAGGTATTTATGAAGTAATGTGGAAGCTTTGCAAAAATAACCAAAGAATTCTTCCTAGGGAATAAGGTAGCACTTTTCAAAGTGCTTATGTGTTTGGAAAAATTAATCACGTGAAATGCTTTGAAAAAAGAATACTGTGGTCAAATACATTGGGTAAATGCTGTATATAACATTGTTTCACTTGGAAAGTCATAATCCATATTAGCATATTAAAAGCTCTGAGAAGCACTTTAGTAAAAAAACTAATTTAACTTTGTATTTTCCAGTTTTTTTAATTGTGGTAAAATAGATAACATTTATCATTTTTACAGTTCTGTGGCATTAAGTATTACAGTTCTGTGGCATTCACACTGTTGTGCAACAGTCACCACTATCTGTCTCTGAAATATTCCCATGTTTTAGGGCTTAATGTTGTTCATGGTTATACTAAATTGTTTCCATGGTGGTAAAAGCTTACATGGGACCTGGCTACAGCTAGGTACCTGCTCAAAACAAAAGAAAGGTTGAAAGGAGTGAGGACTGTATTTAAGCTAGATTGTAGTGTATCCTAACTCCTTTCTTTTTTCTCTGTACATGGCCTGTCTTATATCTAGCTTCTTCCCTTCACCATCGTTTTCCCATTTAGAATATCCTATACAAGTTAATGTCTTGCTTCCTCTTCTATATACTATATATATATATATATATATATATTTTTTTTTTTTTTTTTTTTTCTTCCTGTTTGGTCCTGACTGCTGTTCCTGGGCTGCATTATTACTATTGTGGGAATGTAATGAGGTCTATTTCCTGTAATGTGCATCAGGTTGGTTTTAATTTCAGTCAGAATTGGATAAATTACTAGTTATAGCCATTGTTAGGATTTTTTAAATGTTGTTTGAAATGTAAAGGTTAGGAACAAATTTTGGAGGGTTTTTTTGGTTAGGCTTGGTTATATTGAAACTATTTATTGCTGCTGAGGCCAAGTAGCTCTGAATTATCGTCTTCATTCTAATTATGCTGAAGGCTGGGGCCCTTGTTAGCTCTTTTGACTAAGCTCAAAAAGAGGTTTGTTGGGGAGACAAGTCTTTGTATTTTTCTAGTTGTGTATAGGAGACAGTGTTCTGAAGAGACCTGTAATGGGATCAGACTCAGTCATTTTTTGCTTCTGTGCTTTGATGTGTTTGAAGTTTGATTGATTGAGTTTCTTCTCAAGCCAATTCAGAACCTCAGAGTCTCACTCCTCATAACTTTTATCTTTTCTGAGTATTTCTAAACACAAATTGTTAGTTCCCTAAGAACCTGGGTGATAGGTGTGACTTTTTCTTAAATCACTAAAAAAAGTAAAAGAGATTTGGTTCATTCTATAAAGAAGTATTCATTTAATTATTATTAAAATTCTCAGTTCTAAGTATGTTAGTACAAGAGGTCTTTTATTTTTTTTTCCTCTGAGAGGAAAAAAAAAATGTATCTGTCTGATCTTCTTGGGCATTTGACCTGTCAAGATCCCCCCCCGCTCTTTTTTTGTTCCTTTTTATTTTAATTCCACTAAGTATACGGTGTGATATAAGTTTCAGATGTACAACATAGTGATTAAACAGTTTGTACATTACTCAGTGCTCATTAGTGTAAATGTACTCTTTAATCCCCATTTCACCCATTCCCCACCTACCTCCCCTTCTGGTAACTATCAGTTTGTTCACTCTAACTAAGAGTCTATTTCTTGGTTGCCTATCTGTCTCTTTCTTTGCTTGTTTTGTTTCTTAAATTCCACATATGAGTGAAATCATGGGTATTTGTCTTTCTCTGACTGATACTTCATTTAGCATTATATTCTGTAGCTCCATTCATGTTGTTGTAAATGGCAAGATTTCATTCCTCTTTATGACTGAATAATATTCCATTTGATACTACATCTTTATTCATTCATCTGTTGGTAGACACTTGAGCTGCTTCCATAAATTGGCTATTGTAAATAGTGCTGCAGTAAACATAGGGGTGCCTGTATCCCTTTGAATTAGTGTTTTTATAGTTTTGGGGTACATACCCAGTACAATTACCATCATAGGGTAGTTGTATTTTTAACTTTCCAAAGTACCTCTATACTGTTTTCCACAGTGGCTGCACCAGTTTGCATTCCCGTCAACAGTGCATGAGGTTTTTCTCCACATCCTCACCAACACTTGTTGTTTCTTGTGTTTTTTATTTTAGCCATTCTGACAGGTATGAGATGGTAGCTCATTGTAGTTTTGACTTGCATTACCCTGATGATGAGTGATGTTGAGCATCTTTTTATGTATCTGTTGGCTATCTGTTTATCTTCTTTGGGGAACTGTCTATTCCTGTCTTCTGCCCCTTTTTAGTTGGCTGATTTGTTTTTTGAGTATTGAGTTATATCAGTTTTTACATATTTTGGATACTGCCCCTTACCAGATTTGTCATTTGCAAATATCTTCTCCCATTCAATGGTTGCCTTTTACTTTGGTTGATTGTTTCCTTTGCTGTGTGGAAGCTTTTTATTTGATGTAGTCCCAGTAGTGTATTTTTGCCTTTATTTCCCTTTCCTTAGAAGACATATCTAGAAAAATGTTGCTATGGCTGATGTCAGAGAAATTATCCCCTGTGTTCTCTTCTACAATTTTTATGGTTTCAGGTCTCATATTTATGTCTTGAATCCTTTATTTATTTGTTTCTTTATTTATTTAGAGTGCACACATGTGCGAGCAGGGGGAGGGATGGAGGGAAGACAGAGGGAGAGGGAGAAAGAGAATCTTAAACAGGCTTTATACCCACCCTGGAGCCCAATACAAGGTCAGTCTCACAACCCTGAGATCATGACCTGATGCAAATTCAAGAGCTATATGCTTAACTGACTGAGGTACCCTGGCACTCCTGTTTTTAATCCATTTTGAGTGTATCTTTGTGTATAGTGTAAGAAAGTGGTCCAGTTTTACTCTTTTGCATGTAGTGGTCCAGTTTTCCAGCACCATTTGTTGAAGAGAATATCTTTTCCCCATTGCATGTTCTTGCCTCCTTTGTCATGATTAATTGAGCATATAATGGTGGGCTTATATCTGGGCTCTCAATTCTTTTTTTTTTTTTTTTAAAGATTTTATTTATTTATTTGATAGACAGAGATCACAAGTAGGCAGAGAGGCAGAGAGAGAGAGGAGGAAGCAGGCTGTCCGCAGAGCAGAGAGCCTGATGCGGGGCTCAATCCCATGACCCTGGGACCCAAGCCGAAGGCAGTGGCTTTAACCCACTGAGCCACCCAGGTGCCCCTGGGCTCTCAATTCTGTTCTGTTGGTCAACTTGTCTATTTTTGTGTCACCATACTGTTTTTGACTACTATAGTTTTGAAAACAATTTAGACCTGGAATTGTAATATCTCCAGTTTTATTTTTCTTTTTTCAAGATTGCTTTGGCTATTCAAGGTCCTTTTTTGTGGAATCTTTACTTAGGGTTTTCTGTGTATAGTATCATGTCATCTGCAAATAGTGAAAATTTTACTTCTTCCTTACTAATTTGGATGCTTTTTATTTCTTTTTGTGGTCTGATTGCTGCGGCTAGGACTTCCAGTACTATGTTGAATAAAAGTGGTGAGCGTGGACATCTTTGTCTTGTTCTTGACCCTGGGGAAAAGCTCTCAGTTTTTCCCCATTGGATATGACATTCGCTATGCATTTTTCATTTTATGGAGGCTGGGGTGAAGGTTAGTTTTGAAGCATTGCTTTAACTGTCTCATGGTTTACCTAAAAAGGCATTGACTCAAGAGAGCTATAGATAAATCTGTTTAATTAGTAAAGCTAAAGAATTTTGTTCCCCCAGGTTAGCATTTCTTTGATAGCAAATAAATCTACACAAGAATCTAATTAATATATTTTTCTCTGTTGATTTTCTATTTTGACAGGAACTTGATGTCAAAATAGCAATTAAGTCATGTCGCCTAGAGCTAAGTACCAAAAACAGAGAACGGTGGTGCCATGAAATCCAGATCATGAAGAAGTAAGTGTATTTGGTGACTTGTATTTACCCAGCTCTGCAGCCTAGGAAGATGTCATCATAGGGAAGGAGGATAGGAATCTGTTCTTCTCAGGATCTTTTGGAGAATGTGTTTGGTTTTTTTTCCCTCATCAAATATATATGTTCTATTTCAAATAATTGTATCACATTATGATTAAGTAGGTTTAGTTTTAATTATCAGCTAAGGGGGCACTTGGGTGGCTCAGTTGAACAATAGCTGCTTTTGGCACAGGTCATGATCTCAGGGTCCTGGGATCAAGCCCTGGGTTAGATTCCCTGCTCAGTGAGAGTCTGCTCCTTCCTCTGCCCCTCTCCTCCAGGTCGTGCTCATTCTTTCTCTCAAATCTTAAAAAAAAAAAAAAAAAAAAAAAAAAAAAAGCTAGGAATTATCAGACTCCATTCTCTGTGGGAAGAATCTTTTTCTTCTGGATATTGGACAATGTTTATCCACTGTACTTTCTCATTAAATATGATCACTACTGTCATTTCTTTCCTCTTACCTACTTTTGATGAATAGTATATTTGTTGCTTCATACAAAATTACCCCAAAACTTAGTGGCTTAAAACACCAACCATTTGGGGGCACCTGGCTGGCTCAGTCGGAAGAGCATGTGACTCTTGATCTCAGGGTCATCAGTTCAAGCTCTACATTGGGGGTAGAGATTACTTAAATAAATTTAAAAGAGAAATCCCGACAAACATTTAGTATCTCACAGTTTCTGTGGTTTAGGAATTTGGGAATGACTTAGCTTAATGATTCTGACTCAGGAGATCCCTCCTGAAACACTCTAAAATGTTGAGTGGAGCTGCAGTATCCACTTCCAAGCTCATTTATATGGCTGTTGGCTAGAGGTATCAGTTGTTCACCATATGGGCCTCTGCATAGGGAAGCTTGGATATTTTCATGACTTGGCAGCTAGCTTTCCCCAAAGTTAGTGATCTGCGGAGAAAGAACAAAGTGAAAGCTCACATATCTTTTATGATCTTTCCTCAGAAGTAATATCTTTTCTACCACATTCTGTTTGTTAGAAATGAGTTGCTAGGTATAGCCTACACTCAAGGGGAGGAGAAAAATTAAGCTCTTAAAGGGATAAGTGGGCATATTTTAAAATCTGCACAAGTAGTGTGCTAAGTGCTTTACAAATAATTCTACTTGTCACAGCAACCCTATTTTTAGGTATTATCCCTGTTTTAAGATGAGGAAGTTGAAGTTCATAGAGTCATACAACTGATAGCTAATAGAGTCTGGATTTGAAGTAAGTACTTTCTGACTCCAGTGTCTTTGTTCAGTTTACTATTAAAGTACTCAGGCTTGGCTATGTGGCAGAATCACCAGGAAACCTTGTTAACAGTAAAAATTCTTAGGCCCTGCACATGGAGAATCTGTTTCCTTAGGTTTCTAGGACCTTGTAATCTATCCCAGTTTTGAGATCTATTGCATTGATGATGATGCTGATAGATGATGGCTGGGATGATATATTGTTGAGTTAAAAAAAAAAAGATGTTAGGGACGCCTGGGTGGCTCAGTTAAGCGGCTGCCTTCGGCTCAGGTCATGATCCCAGGGTTTCTGGATCGAGTCCCGCATTGGGCTCCTTGCTCGGCAGGGAGCCTGCTTCTCTCTCTGCCTCTGCCTGCCACTCTGTCTGCCTGTGCTCACTCTCTCTGAAAAATAAATAAATAAAATCTTAAAAAAAAAAAGATGTTAGAAAACAATATATAGTGAGATTTAACATTTATTTTAAAATGTGTTTATGTACAGGTTGAAGCTAGAAGGAAATATGCCAAAATTTTAATGTATTACCTATGGGTAACGTAAGTGATTGTGGGAGAACCAGTATGATAAAGACTTTGGAGCCAGACTGCCAGACTTGAATCCTTACTTGACCACCTCCTTGCTGTGTGATCCTATGTTATTTAACCAATTTGTGCTTCTGCTTTCTCCTGTGTGATGAGACTATTAATAAATCTGCCTATAGTAGGATTATGGTGACAAGTAAATGGGTTAAAGTATGTAAAGTGGGTACTGTTTGGCACATAAAAATATAATAGTAGTGACTGTGGTAGTATTTTTATCTGTATTTTATGTATTTTTAAGATTTATTTATTTATTTATTTTAGAGGGGGTGGGCTGAGGGAGAGGGAGAGAGCATCCCAAGCAGACTCTCTGCTGAGCCTGATGCTGGGCTTGATCCTGCGACCCTGAGATCATGACCTAAGCCAAAATCAAGAGTTGGAGGTTTAACTGATCAAGCCCCCCAGGTCCCCCATCTTTATTTTATTTTGAAAATTATTAATTCCTCATTATACAAATAAGAAATTAGAATATTATAAATAATACCAGCCTTTCTTCCACTGCCCCCCAATTAACTACCATTTCAAACCCAGTCTCTTTTCACTGGAAAAAATTTTTTTATTATATTTTCTCCTTCTTGTTAGGTTGAACCACGCCAATGTTGTAAAGGCCTGTGATGTACCTGAGGAATTGAATTTTTTAATTAATGATGTGCCTCTTCTAGCAATGGAATACTGTTCTGGAGGAGATCTCCGGAAGGTAGTGTGGATGTTTTGAGATGATGAGATAGTAAATCATGAACCTTAGCAATGCTTGAATCCTATTTAATATGATAATCTAGACTAACAGTCAGTAAACTATGGCCTGTTACCTGCTTTTGTGGTTGCTTTTTTACTACAACATCAGGATTGAGTAATTGTGACAGATGTGGCCTGCAAAGCCTAAGATATTTACTGTATAGTTCTTTACTGGGAACTCTGCTAGTCCCTGATTAGAGAACATGCATTTTTTTGTAGGTGGTAGTGTTTGCAGTGTGGGAGTGGATTGATTGTGTTAGACTAAAATATCAATATCTAAGGTGTTTATAAAGAAGTTGTGTTAAAAAAAAAGAATTTTTTTTCTATTTTAGATCTTTCTCATCTCATTTGAAATCTGCCATATGACTATTATTAAACATGTGATGTCTTTTTCAACCTTTTTCAATTTCACGTACTTTCCCCCTTTATCTTTACTTGTATAAGTCTTGTCATGAAATTAATTGTCCTCGGTATGGTTTTAGTAATTTTTCTCTTCTTACATTTTCTTAATCGTGACCTATTTTCTTATTTGAATATTCTATTAGTGTATAGTGATTAATGTATTGCTACTACTGCCCAGCAGTATTGGCAGTATACGTTTTTAGACTTCTTTTTTTTTTCTTCAGTTACTCAACAAACCAGAAAATTGCTGTGGACTTAAAGAAAGCCAGATACTTTCTTTACTGAGTGATATTGGTATGTAATCAATTTGAAAATACTATCATAATTTAATGCCCCTTTGGTTTATAAAAGGATCTATATGCTACTTGGACAGAGAATTTTTGATGTACTATACAAAGCATGCACTGCTACCATCTATAAGAAATTATCAGGGGGCGCCTGGGTGGCTCAGTGGGTTAAAGCCTCTGCCTTCAGCTCAGGTCATGATCCCAGGATCCTGGGATCGAGCCCCACATCGGGCTCTCTGCTTGCTGGGGAGCCTGCTTCCTCCTCTATCTCTCTGCCTGCCTCTCTGCCTACTCGTGATCTTTGTCAAATAAATAAAAAATCTTAAAAAAAAAAAAAAAGAAATTATCAGAAAAATTTAACTGTTGCTGTTGATGCTAAAACTAGGATATTTTGTTATTTTTTTGTTTTTTTTGCTAGGAGTCCACTTTTGACTAACAGATATTCCAATTGCTGACAAAAAAATGGTGTGAAATGACCTCATTCAATTTTACTCCATCCCTCTCTGCCTAACATAGTAATTTTATTTACCAGTGCCATTGCATCTCATGGTTATTGGTCCTCAAGTCAACTCTTAGGACGAAATCTCTTTTTAATAAGAATTATTCCTGAAAAATCCCTAAAATTATGTGCACATAGGTCCTTGGAAGAAAGTCAGAAGCCACGAATATGTTTCCCTATATGTTTTGATTTTGCTTCTATTTCTAGGTCGTGAAGGTCAAGTCTAGTTGAAGAAGACGAGTTAGGTGGGAGGGAAAACTAGGGGGATTTATATAATTCTGCAGTTTTTATTTTAATGTTAACTGGATTTTCTGTGGTGAGAATCTTAACTGGTATAATATCATTAATCATATAGTTATGATGGTCCTTATAAATAGAGCATCAGAGGGGTGCCTAGCTGGCTCAGTCAGAGGAGCATGCAGTGCTTGATTTCAGGGTTGTGAGTTCAAGCCCCACATTGGGTGTAGAGATTACTTAAATAAACAAAACTTAGGAAAAAAGTTTGAATGTCAGAGTAGATCTGTACAAAATGTGAGACGGATTTATTTTTAATAAATTTCTGTTACCTCAAAATACATTTTAAACTTTATTTAGGGTCTGGGATCCGATATTTGCATGAAAACAAAATTATACATCGTGATCTAAAACCTGAAAACATAGTTCTTCAGGATGTTGGTGGAAAGGTAGGTGAAACCTGAAGAAATGTTACATGCCAATTGAATACAGTCTCCCTGGTGTAGTCTTTGAAGTCTGTTGTCTTTCCATAGCATTTTATACTTTTTCTATCCCAGCCCTCATTACACTGAACTGTGGTTTTGTGTTTAGATGTTTGTCTCCTCTGCTAACACAGTGTTCCATTAGAGAAGGAACTGTGCCTATCTTGCTCACTTCTGTTTTCTAATACAATATCTAGTAGAGATAATAGGCAGTGAGTTAAAATAGTTTGTTAATCCCTTACAAAGCACATCCAACATACATCCTGGATTTAGTTAAGTATGTTTATTTAACTATGTTTCTTATTTAAGAAGAACAAACTCATCCTCCTTCCCAAAAGTCCTAAGTTCTATATTTAAGTAAAATTCAAAATCTTGATTTCTCAGATTCTTAAATGAGTCATCTTGAGGAGAACCAGAGATTATGCATTGATTCCTGGAATACTTGTATTTATCAGAATAATTTAAACAGTTTTCTTGTGACTAGCACTCAGCTTCCACTCCAATAAAGATGTAAAACCAAGAGTGTGAACTTTGAATTGGATTGTGTGGTCTTTAGTTGGTGATGATGGTGGTCAGTTGAAGGTGATGAAACCTTGATGGTGCCTTAGGAGCCTTTCATGTATGCTTGGCAGCAACTGTTACTGTTTTTTATTTGTTTTGTATCCAGAGACTTCAGGATATTCTTGGAGTTAGACTCACTCAGTGGTATGATGCTTTTTCAAGTTTGGAATCATCCTTACTTTTCCCTTTTGGTTTAATGGATCAAGCTTATTCTGAATATACCAAAATAAAAATTAATAGTCTATACTTAATTTTTAAGCATTTTTTTATCATGTATTAGGTACTGTGTTAGATTCTTTTCTTTCATCATTTCATTGATTCTAATAATAATTCTGTGAAGTAAGGATTGTTAGTAATACCATCATTTAGGAAACTGAGAGAAGTAACTTGATTAAGGTCAAGCTCAGGCTTGAAATATGTTTGTGGTATTCCAGAGCCCGAGCTCTTCCCCACTACCCTCTCCAGAGCCTTATAAGGACATTGTTGGCTTTCCCTTCCAGAGTTCTCAATCATTTAATACTTATTGTATTGCAGATTATGCATAAAATAATTGATCTGGGATATGCCAAAGATGTTGATCAAGGAAGTCTGTGTACATCTTTTGTGGGAACACTGCAATATCTGGTGAGACATGGATTGTTTCTTTGAATTCAAGTGTATGGGATTCATGTTCTTATTTCTGAAGGTCAAATATAGTAGTTCAAAAATAAAGTAGCTTTTCTCTTATAGTGTTGACGTTTAAAGCATTTTTGTTTTTCTTTTTAAGGCCCCAGAACTCTTTGAGAATAAGCCTTACTCAGCTACTGTTGATTATTGGAGCTTTGGGACCATGGTATTTGAATGTATTGCTGGATATAGGCCTTTTTTGCATCATCTACAGCCATTCACCTGGTAAGAATTGAAAGAGAACTTTGGTGTGTTTGATGGGAATAGAAATTTTCAGTTAACCTGCTCTTTTTCCTTCCACTCCCCTCATATGGTGTAATTTCCTTTTAAACAAATAATTGAATAAAATTAAATGTCAAAAAATTATAGAGTGTTTGTGAGAATCAGTTGTCAACTGAGGTAACTTGTTTTATAGGCATGAGAAGATTAAGAAGAAGGATCCAAAGTGTATATTTGCATGTGAAGAGATGACAGGAGAAGTTCGGTTTAGTAGTCATTTACCTCAACCAAATAGCCTTTGTAGGTAAGTATATTTTAGTTGATGAAGTTCACCTTAGTTTCTTTAGGGTTATAAAAAAAACAGTAGAACTGTTGTCTGTTTGAAGTAGTACCTTGCAGTAAAACTTTCTGTGATAATGAAAAAGTTTTATATCTGTGATGGCCCCATGAGACGATTGAGCACTTGAAAGTTTGTAGTGTGACAGAAGAACTCAATTTTAAATTTTATTTGATTTTAATTAATGTAAGTATAAATGCAAATAACCACTTGTGACTAGAGGCTACCATTTTGGACAGCACAGATCTAGTAGAAATAAGAACTCCTGCTATAAGGAGATTCTTGGGATACTGAAGTAAATGGGTTCCTTGGAGAAAGGAATGGACTTACCTGTTGAAGTTTCCAGTACTTACATATGTAGGTTTTAGGTTGTTTTTTTTTTTTTTATGGAAAAAAATTTGTTCCCTGACATTAATGACTTGAAAGAAAGATACAAAAGGATACAGGTGGGTAATGAGAAAGGACAGGACAACTTACCAAATTACCTTTTTTCACAATACTAAAGGAAAACTGGAACATAATGATTTTTCACTCTATTTTTGTATGCTTTCTAGTTTAATAGTAGAACCCATGGAAAACTGGCTTCAGTTGATGCTGAATTGGGATCCTCAGCAAAGAGGAGGACCTGTTGACCTTACTTTGAAGCAGCCAAGATGTTTTGTATTAATGGATCACATTCTGAGTTTGAAGGTTAGTTTGAATGTGGTCTCCTTCACAAGACTTGCATTGAAGTTAACATATTTACTTGGAAAACAAGCATAAACATTTTAATAATCTTTCCTGATGCTTATTTGAAAAGAAAATTATAGTCTTAGAGCTGATATGTTTTTACTTCTTTAGTAAGCCTTCTCAGTTTTACTTCTGAGTGGTCTTTGTTGATTGCTTTTATGAAACATCTTTTGGATTTTCCTCTTCCTCCTGTTGGTGCCATTAGACTTCATTCATTTGGGTGTAGTCATACTGGATTTGGTTTAGTGAGGAAGTTTCCTGCTTGACTGTCATGCCTCTATACTTCCTCTCTGTCCTACAGTTCATGCAGCAAGAACTACCCTTCTCTTCTTCTGAAAATGCTTTTTATTCTCCTGTCCAAGAAACCAACATAGTTCTTGTCTACCAAGTCAAGTCTAAACTGATCTGCCTGCTTTTTGGAGCTTTCTTCGTGCAGGTCCTCCCCAAACAAGTGCTTGCCGTGGCCATGCTTCTCTTATCTTTTACTTTGCTAGGTCCAGCTTGTCACTGCTCCTTATGCCATCAAGTACATTATCCATTTTTGTGCTTTGACAGATGCTCTCCTTCTGCCCAGAATGATCTCTGTCTCTGTGTATCTTTTCAGCTACACTGGCACAGATTCAACTCTCCTTTTCTCTGAATGGTCTCTGTCACATAATTTGTCTTTTAAATCATATTTACTATATTTTCTAATTGTTTCTCATCTTCAACTCATGCCTCTCCATATAGGTTATCTTCTTTAATACTGGGATTATTCTTACTACTTTTATTAACAGTCACTCACCCTACCATCATGCTATCCCTACCCCTGTGTTCTGTACAAAAGCTATGTATCAGGTTCTCAGTAAATATTCATTGTTATGAATGAGAGGCTCTGTTATGCTCTGTAACAACCCTCATCTGCAGTCTTTCTATAGTTATTGATTGGGTAGTAGTAGATAGGGTTTCTAAAGTTGGAAGAATCTGTGGTCAGGGCTTGGTGGTGAGCATCCAAGGCCATCTTGGAGGCAGGAGGAGGATAGTTGGGGGTAGGCCTAAATTTTATTTTCCAGAAAAAAAAATTGAAATGAAAAGTTATAATCATGTAAGGTTTTACTATAATATTGGCATAACTTATTAAATAGGAACTTGGGGCCATGTTGATGTCATTCTTGGCTAATGCTGAAAAATTATCAGTTTCTTGACTTAGTTTTCTTCTGTTGTGCCAAGGAATAAATTATTCCTTAGTGTGTTAGCCCAGCAGCACTTGGTGACATCTTTTAGTTCTTTGGTGCTCCTGAAAATTTTTGTCTTTTATCCCAGATTTTTTTCAGACTTGTCATGTGATTGTAGCATCATTTCCACTCTGAGGTGTATGTGAACATGTGCTTATTATAGAACACAGGCAGGGAAAGAGTCCTCCTTACATGGTCTATACATACCACAAAATATGACTTCAGTTCGTAGAACCACTATTTACCTGTCTGTGAATCTGGAGCAAATACTTACTTTATCTGTCTGTCTATCTATCTGTCTATCTTCAGCTTCTTTAAAGGCTCATTATTGTGAGATTGTGCAAGATAAGGTATGTGTAGGATACTATTCATAGTAATGGGGAGATTCTTCTGAGACATGATAATAGAACTGAATTTTGAAAGATGAGTAAGTATTAATCAGGGGAATGGGCAGGGAGAAAGACTTACAGACAGGGGAATATCGGTAACACAGAAACATGAACTGCAAAACAGTTTGCATTGTAGGACATTTTCTAAGGTGCTTATTATATTGTTCAAAGAAGAAATGATGTCTGTTTGATTTTCATTTTAAAAAGAAATCAACAAAACGGTTACTAGAATACTTCTTTTTTTTTTAAAAAAGATTGTATGATTTTCCAACTGTGTATTATGAAAAACTTTAAATAGGAAAGTTGAAAAAAGTATACTGAACTTTCCACTGAAGATAATGGAAAACAGAAGTATTCCTTCTTTGCCTCCTTTTTCATGCTCCTAAGGATAAGTGTATCCTAAGTGTCTCTCTTTGGTTTTCTCTTTTTCGATGTTACTTTTTCTTTCCTTTCCTTTGTCATCTTTAGATGGCAGAACTTTAGGTAGAACTTTACCTATAAATTGAATATGGACAGCTTCCAAATTTATTTCCTCAGTTGTGACTTTTCTACAGAGTGTTTGTAACTGCTAAATAACTATACTTGGTAGTCTCACTGACACCAAAAACTTAATTTATTAAAAACTGAACACATTTGCTCCATTAAATCTCTCCTACAGCTTTTCCTATGCTTCTTGCCACTGTCATCTTTCCAGCTACCTAGGTGGCATGGCTTGTCTGACTGTTCCTTCTCATCCAGTTGCATATCCAATTATTTTGTCAGATTTATCTTTTGAATGTTTTAACAATTCTAAGCTTGTCAGGTTCTCAATTTAAAAAGGCTTCTTCCATAGTTTCCCTTTGCTTATCGAATAAAGCCCAAACCCTTACATTTAGTATTCAGTATTCAGTATTTGTCTTGGTCTCCTTTCATCCTATACTTGCAGCCTTATCTCCTATCATACCCTAAGGGGGCATCATTTTAGGTACATTTGGATTATTTATACTTTTTTTAAAAAAAGATTTATTGGGGCGCCTGGGTGGCTCAGTGGGTTAAAGCCGCTGCCTTCTGCTCGGGTCATGATCCCAGGGTCGTGGGATCAAGCCCCACATCGGGCTCTCTGCTGCTGTCAGCAGGGAACCTGCTTCCTCCTCTCTCTCTGCCTGCCTCTCTGCTACTTGTGATCTCTGTCTGTCAAATAAATAAATAAAATCTTTAAAAATAAAAAAAAAATAAAAAAAAGATTTATTTATTTGAGAGAGCAAGCAGGGGGAGGGGCAGAGAGAGAGCATTTCCAGCAGATTTCCTACTGAGCATGGAGCCCGATGTGGCTCTCATTTCAGGACCCTGAGATCATGACCTGAGCCAGAATCAAGAGATGGGTGCTCAACTGACTGAGACACCCAGGTGCCCCTGGATTATTTATAATCTTTGATTGTTCTCATCCATTTTTACCTCTCTGCCTCTGCCTACCTTGTTTTCTACCTAGAACCTTTCTTCTTTCAATCTTTCCTTGTTCTAATCTTCCTTTCTTTCCAAAGTTTAGCTCATAGTGCCTCTTTTATAAAGCATCCTTTTCCTTCCATCAAGTAAACTCCTTTGGAATCTGCACAATACTTAATAATATTATAGTACATAGAGTATTTTACCTTGTATTTTAGTTCTCTTCATGTTTAATATCTTCTATTTGGCCATTATCCTGTGGAGGGCAAGGATCATAAGTTACTCAGTTTGCATACCTGCTACCACTACAACGCACTTAATAGTATTTACCATAGTAGTCACTCATTAAATACTTGAAGAACAAAAGGATAAATGTAAGTTGTATTTCCTCTTTCTTTTGCTCTCTTACAGTTCAGCTTTGGTTGTGGGATTCCATGATTACTTACCCAGTTTGACATAAACCATGTGTAAAAGTATATATCCACCTTAGAATATTCATCCCAAGTTCCTGCTGTTGCCATTAGTGGTAGCTGTCGTATTATAAGATCTGCTTAGAATGGGAAGGAATGGAAGGTCTCAGTTGGGATACTGGTTATGTAAATCCATGTCAACTTTGACAAGTCCCTCCTCTTCCTCTCACCTTTTTCAAACATGAAGATCATTATAAAAGGAAAGTTAATGTTTTACCTTGGTAATAAGCATTTCTAGCAGAAATAATTTTAATCTAATAATATACTGTATATTAATTGAATTTAAAGAAAAAGTAATTTTAATCATTTGCATATACTAGTCAGTGTAACGCACTGGAGAAACATAGATATTAACTTTGTATGACTTATCTAAGAACAGTAGAAGGAAGAGGATTTAAAATCATGTTGTTCTCAAAAGACTTCTCAGGGCTCTGGTTTCTCTCTGCCAAAATGGAGCTTAGAAGATCTAATTAACAGGATGTTGTATGAAAACACTTAACTCTGTGGTTGGCATTTATTAGGGACTTCATAAATGGGGATATTTCCTTCCAGGTCTACAGTAAGTTTCTGAGAATAAATAAGTGTTGCCTTTTTATTTTTAATTTTTTTAATTTGTAAAAAGTAATTAATTTTTTTAAAAGAGGGAGAGAGAATCCCAAGCAGCCTCCATGCTTAGCGTGGAGCCTGACATGGGGCTTGATCTCACAACCCTGAGATCATGACCTGAGCTGAAATCAAGAGTTGGATGATTAACTGACTGAGCCACGTAGGCACCCCTGAGTATTGACTTTTAGAATTGGATTTTTGTTTCTAGATTTTGTACATCCCTATAATTTTGAAACTTTATTCTTTGGATCTAACATCTGCAATAGGAAAGTAAACTCTACTGTTCAGTTTTCAGAATGTCATTTCATAATTATGGAAGGAGATCTCACTTTAGAAAATGATAGAACCTTGTTTATTATAGAGATAATGTCTTTTGCTCATATTCCTTTAATATCTAGAAGTGAATCTTTTATGTAATAAATGATCAGTAATCATTTTCTTGAGGTGCCTGGGTAGCTCAGTGGGTTAAAGCCTCTGCCTTTGGCTCAGCTCATGATCCCAGGGTCTTGGAATCTAGCCCCGCATCGGGCTCTCTGCTTGGCACGGAGCCTGCTTACTCCTCTCTCTCTGCCTGCCTCTCTGCATACTTGTGATCTCTGTCTGTCAAATAAATAAAAATCTTTAAAAAAAATCATTTTTTCTCATTTACACAGATAGTACACATCCTAAATATGACTTCTGCAAAGATAATTTCTTTTTTGTTACCACCTGATGAAAGTCTTCATTCACTGCAGTCTCGTATTGAGCGTGAAACCGGAATAAATACTGGTTCCCAAGAGCTTCTTTCAGAGACGGGAATTTCTCTGGATCCTCGGAAACCAGCCTCTCAATGTGTTCTAGATGGAGTCGTAAGAGAATTCTAATATACCTAGAGTATAAGAAATGTGTTAGCATAGAGGGATTGCATGCCCTGCATTTTTTTTGATGCATAGTTGGAATCTCCTTGGGGGGGGGTGGTGGGATGTACCTTACAATTCTTATTTTAATTTTATCCTACTCATTACTCTTATCACTGCTTTGCAAAGTGAACAAAATACGTTTTAAACTTTGTATGACTTTCTCTTTGGTGCCAGTTTTCTCCCCCCTCTTTTTTTTCCTCTTTTGTACTTAAAGCCTAGAACCTTGAAATTAGACCAGCAGTCTCATAGATCCTGCCAGAGGATAGATGGATGGTAAAATATTGTGCTCATGACTCTTTTGTTGTTGTTGTTGTTTTACTTTTTTGAGGCAAATTTTATATATCGTGTAATTTACCCACTTCATGTGTACAATTCAGTGCTTTTTTCTTTTAGTAAATTTGCCTAATTGTGCAGCCATTACTATAAATCCGTTTTAAGATATTTCCATATCAATAAGATCCTTGATGTCCACTAACTCTTAATTTCCATTCTGTTCACTTCAGGCATCCACTAATTTACTTTCTATCTCAGTAATTTGCCTTTTCCAAACACTTCATATAAGTGGAATCATACAGTCTGTAGTCTCGTGTCTGACTTCTTTAACTTACCATTGTGTTTTGAAGGTTCATTTATGACCTAGCATATATAAGAACTTCATTCCTTTTGATTACTAAATAGTATTCCCATTGTATGGATATATGTTGTTAAGACTTTTTGCTTTTGTCCTTTTGGATCTTGTGGTTGTTTTTCACTTTAGCCCATACTACAGTTACTTATTTTTCCTAAGTAGTAATCTAGACCTTAAATTTGTAAGATGTATGCTAATAAACATTAACGTTATTCATTTGCATTTCACAATTACATAGGAAATGTGGTGTTTAAGTACTTAGAGAACCTAGTATTTTCAAGGATTTTTTTAAATTGTTTCCTTTTCAGAGAGGCTGTGATAGCTATATGGTGTATTTGTTTGATAAAAGTAAGACTGTATATGAAGGACCATTTGCTTCCAGAAGTTTATCTGACTGTGTAAATTATATTGGTAAGTATAGCTCATATACTGACTGAGGTTTAAAGCTGAAGTAATATAATTTTGACTCAGTATGGTTAGTGGAAATGGTCTTTTGCTGTTTCTGTTCTATATCTCATACTTTGGGTTCTTAAGTGTGGTAAAAAATGAATTTATATAGTTTGGAAGGTGAAATGGTAGATTTCAAGTCACCTCTAGATCCCTCATTTGGAAGAAGACTTACTTTCCATAGGATGGGGCTCTCATAGAAGAATGAGTCTCCACTATTAAGCCTACTTTCTAGTTGTTCCTTCATTATTTAAGCATGTTCAGATATTTTGTTTTATCATATGAATACTGCTTAATGTTCAAATGATTTCACCTATCCTGTGAAAATTATTCTTTTCTTTGGAAGAAGTGATACATTTCTGTATACCCAAAACTAAAAATCAAGCATAATATTGTAAAATCAAAAACAAGACTGGGCATAGGGCTAAAATTATGTAATCTTTCCTCTGTGTTACCTTTTTGTTAGTTTTTTTTAACAATTGCTTTAAATTTACAGAAAATTGAGTAGTAGTACAAAGTTCTCATGTTATTTGAGTAGATAGTACAAAGTTCTCATGTTACTCCCCTTCCCAACACATATCATTTCCCCAGCTGTTAACATCTTATATTGTATAGTACATTCATTATACAAAAAGAACCAATATATAATTATTAACAAAGGCCCATATTTTTTTCATTTTTCCTTAGTTTTTGTCTGGTGTCCTTATTCTGTTCCAAGATCTCACACAGGATACCACATTACATTTAGTTGTTTTGTCTCCTTAGGCTTATTCTTGGCCATGACAGTTTCTCAGACTTTTCCTTGTTTTTGATGACCTTGACAGCTTTGAGGAATACTGGTCAAGTATTTTTTAGGATGCACCTCTGTTGCAGTTTGTCTGATTTTTTTTTTTTCCTCATGATTAGAATAGGGTTAGGGTTTTGAGACATCACAGAAATAGTGTCATTTTCATTACATTTTATGAAGACTATATACTTTCTTTTTTTAAAAAGATTTTATTTATTTATTAACAGAGAGAGAAAGAGAGAGAGAGAGATCACAAGTAGGCAGAGAGAAAGGCAGGGTGGGGGGGAAGCAGACTCCCCCGCTAAGCAGAGAGCCCAGATGTGGGGCTCAATCCCAGGACCCTGAGACCATGACCTGAGCTGAAGGCAGAGGCTTAACCCACTGAGCCACCCAGGCGCCCCAAGAGTATATACTTTCAATGTGATTTATGACTCTTGGTGATGACCTTGGATCACCTGGCTAACGTAGTGTCTCTCAGGTTTTTCCACCTTAAAGTTTAGTCTCCCCTCTGAGCCCTCCCATACTGTGAAGGAGGTCACTATGTAGAACTCAAGGAGTTACGCTCCCCTTCCTTTAAGGATATAATACATAATTTATTTGGAATTCTTTTGCATATGAGATTTGTCTCTTCTCTCCCATTTATTAATTTATTGTCATTTATTCTGTCAATATGGATACATGGATATTTGTCTTATACTTTGGATTATAACCCAAGACTAATTTATTTTGTTCTTCAGATTGCTGCATCTTTGGTCACTAGGAGCTATTTCATTTGGCTTTCTCTGCCTCTTTCACTTGTGCCATCAATTAGGGTTTTTTGATTTCTTTTTTTTTTAAGCACTTCCTTTCTGACACCAAAACATGTTCCATGCCTGTCTTGTGTATTTCTTGTCCCAGTTCTAGGATCAGCCATTTCTCCAAGGAGCCCTGGTTCCTTTAATTGGAGAATAGTGTTAGAAAACCAAATCTGGACACTAGGAGTGCTTCTTGCTACTGGAGTATTATTTCTTAGACCTTTTTATTTCTTTTAAATATATGATTTGTTTGTGTGGGAGAAAGACTCCCCTCACCTAGAGTCTTTTTCTTTAAAGTGTTTGGGTTATTTTATTTTATTTTTTTGTCTATTTGTTTGTTTGTTTTGTCTGTTGTAGGAAGTCTCAGGAGTAAGCATGGGTATATAAGAAGAGAAGAAAGGTTATTTGAGACTATTAATTATTAGGGAAGGCAAAGATTTTTTCCAGACATATATAGTTTTATTTCTTTTAAGTCTGCTTCAGACTATATAAATCTGGAGAAAATCTATTAACCCAGTGTAGTATCATTTCTCTGAATGTTTTTATTGGAAAAGAATAATGGAGACTATAATTGCCACCTTAAAGTATAGGATGTATCTCATTCAGTCTTGGAGAATTTCAGAATGTTAAAGTGCAATTTCATTGAACTTAACATATATCTGCCATAGTTTTATTTTTTTAATTAATGAATTAATTAATTTGAGAGAGAGAGTGAGAGGGAGAGAGCATGAGAGGGGGAGGGGCTGGGGGAGAAGCAGACTCCCTGCTGAGAAGGGAGCTCAGTCTTCCGACTCTCAGATCATGACCTAAGCCAAAGGCAGACACCCAACTGACTGAGTCACTCAGGTGCCCCTGCCATGGTTTTAGAAAGTAGCATTCCCTTTACTAAGAGCAAGAGATAACCATCAATAAATAATTTTATAAATCTGGCCTTGAAGAAGGCATATTTTACTAAACTGCTGGTTACCCTTTATGTTTTCCTGAAGTTGGGTTGGTAGTCCAGGAGATAAAATTTATTATTCAGAGTCAGGAAAGACCATGGAAAGATTGCGGAGGACACGGGACTTCATTTAGAACTTGAAAGAAATAAAGAATTCCAATTAATGGAGAAAAAAGGGAGTATTCCCCATTAGATGCAAGAAAAAAAAAAGATATAGGAATAATTGCAAGCTTTGTGATTATGTAGTGATTATTTTTTTTATTTCCTCTCATACCTGGAATGGGGCTTGTGTATTGCAGGTCAGTAAATCTATGTTGAACTGAATGAAACAGTAACAATTGATTCTTTCTAGCATCAGTTTCTAGGATCTAGAGGAATGATATTTGTATGGACAGGAAATGAGAAAGATAGACGAACTCTAAAATTTTAAAAGTAACTTCCCTTCTCTTTTTCCCATCTTTTTACATAAAGTACGGGACAGCAAAATACAGCTTCCAATTATACAGCTGCGGAAAGTATGGGCTGAAGCAGTACACTATGTGTCTGGGCTAAAAGAAGACTACAGCAGGCTCTTTCAGGGACAAAGAGCAGCAATGTAAGTGGATTCTGTTATTTATAGGTGCAGTATCATGTGCATTAATGCTCAAGAATTAATCTTGCTGTTTTCATTAAACAGTATTCCATGCAATACTGAAATATTGGGCTAATCTGATGTGTAATTGTAATATTCTGACCAGAGGTGTTTTTTTTTTAAGATTTTATTTACTTATTTGACAGGCAGAGATCACAGTAGGCAGAGAGAAAGGGGGAAGCAGGCTCCCCGCCGAGCAGAGAGCCCGATGTGGGGCTCGATCCGTTGATCCTGAGATCATGACCTGAGCCGAAGACAGAGGCTTTAACCCACTGAGCCACCCAGGCGCCCCCTGACAGACTTTTTAAGAATTCTTACTAATGGTCTGAAACCATCCAATTGCAATAGCTTGAGGGTAGTTCCTGAAAGCTCCTAGTATAAGAAGATTCTTTTATCTTAGAATATCATAGGCAGGGAGTTTTTAGAGACTAGATTCTAGAGATTAACTAATTCTCACAGATTGATAATAGAAATGTAGGCTTTTGATTTATAGCAAGTTAAGTTATTAAATTTTTGTCTACTGTTTCTGAAATACTGATTTTTTTTTCTGCTATGGTTTAGGTTAAGTCTTCTTAGATACAATGCTAACTTGACAAAAATGAAGAACACTTTGATCTCAGCGTCTCAGCAACTGAAAGCTAAATTGGAGTTTTTCCACAAAAGCATTCAGCTTGATTTGGAAAGATACAGTGAGCAGATGACTTATGGGATATGTAAGTGTTTGGGTAACATGTTGTTTTTTTGTTTTTTTTTTTAAGATTTTGTTTATTTGACACAGAGAGAGATCACAAGTAGGCAGAGAGGCAGGCAGAGAGAGGGGGTGGGGAAGCAGGCTCCCCGCTGAGCAGAGAACCAGACGCAGGACTCGATCCCTGGACCTGAGTCGAAAGCAGAGGCTCAACCCTCTGAGCCACCCAGGCGTCCCTGGGTAACATGTTTGAAAGAAATGTTGCTATCTACTGTCTAATGTTGCCTTCTTGCCCCATAGCCCATTGTTTCACTTACATTCAGGTTAGAACAAGAGACAGGCTGCCTCAAGTCATCATAAACAGTGTTTGTACTAAATAGTAGCTCCTTTTAACCTTTAGATTAGCAACTTTACTTCCCCACAATTGGACTCTAGTTGGACTAAAATTATTTAGCTCTAGAAAAATTCAAAGCAATTTAAGAACTTTTGATTTTCAAGCCTCATTTTTAAAATAGATTAAAAGTCTCGGGGTGCCTGGGTGGCATAATTGGTTAAGTGTCCAACTCTTGGTTTTGGCTCAGGTTATGATCTCAGGGTCCTGAGATTGAGCCCCACAGTGAGCTCCGTGCTCAGCACGGAGTCTGCTAAAGACTCTGTCTCCCTCTCCTTCAGCCCCTCTCCCCCGCCCCGTGTGATCTCTTTCTCTCTCTCACTCTCTCTCTCAAATAAATAAATAAATAAATAAATCTTAAAAAAAAAAAAGATACAAAATTTGTATTGGGGTGACTCCTTAACCAGGAGTCATTTTTTTTAAAAATATTTTTTATTTATTTATTAGTTAGAGAGATCCAGCACAGGCAGACAGAGGCAGGCAGAGGCAGAGGGAGAAGCAGGCTCCCTGCCGAGCAAGGAGCCCGATGTGGGACTCGATCCCAGGACGCTGGGATCATGACCCGAGCTGAAGGCAGCCGCTTAACCAACTGAGCCACCCAGGCGTCCCACCAGGAGTCAATTTTAAGAGAAAACCATTTATAGTGGTTTCTTAGGGGTGCCATAACAAGTTACCATAAATTGGGTGGCTTAAAACCACAGAAATTTACTGTCTCACAGTTCCAAAGACTGAAAATTCAAAATCAAGGTGTTGGCAGGGTCTTGAGTCCCCTGAGAGCTATGGGGAAGAATACTTCTTGCTTCTTCCTAGCTTCTCATGGTTTGCCAACAATCCTTGGCAGATTACAGCTGCCACACTCTAATCTCTGCCTCTGTTATCAACGTAGAGCTCTCCTTTCTTATGTGTGGGTCTCTGTATCTCTTCTCTTCTTATAAGGATATTAGTCATACTGGACTAATCTACCCTACTCCAAGATGACCTCATCTTAATTTAGCTAATTGTGTAGTTTCCAAATAAGTTCACATTCTGAGGTTCTGAATTAGGACTTCAACATATCTTTTTGGGGGACAGTTCAAGCTATAATGTCATTTCTGATGTTGATATGGCAAGAAAGTAGATAGGTCAGTAATTAAAGGTATGGCTATTTCTGAGATAATCAATTAAGACTTTTTTTTTAGCCTCAGAAAAAATGTTAAAAGCATGGAAGGAAATGGAAGAAAAGGCTATCCATTATGCTGAGGTAAGATCACTAGTTCATTCTATATGCTTATTAATTCCTGAGGTCTCTCTTAGAAATTGTCTTTGGTTTTGGTTTTGGTATATAGAATATTTTTCATGTTATTCCTGAATATCAGACAAAAATCTAGTAGATACTTTGTGTGTGTAGAGAGAAGTACCATAGTTGATTAAAAAAAAACAACAATCAAGGGCTTTGGGCAAATGAGATAACTGAAACCTCACTACAGTTTCCATATTATATCATGTGGACTTTTTAGTAGGCTTATGCAGATTAAATGGGAGTACATAATAAATGGTAGTTATTGCTGTTATTTTTATGAGTGGTTTATTTTTTTTTAATTTTAATTTTTTATTACGTTATGTTAGTCACCATACAATACATCATTAGTTTTTGATGTAATGTTCCATGATTCATTGTTTGCATATAATACCCAGTGCTCCATGCAATATGTGCCCTCCTTAATACCCATCACTGGGCTAACACATCCCCCTGCCCCCATCGCCTCTAAAATCCTCAGTTTGTTTCCTGGAGTCCATAGTCTGTTATGGTTCGTCTCCCCATCCAATTTCCGCCACTTCATTTTTCCCTTCCTTCTCCTAATGTCCTCCATGCTGTTCCTTATGTTCCACAAATAAGTGAAACTATATGATAGTTGACTTTCTCTGCTTGACTTATTTTACTTAGCATAATTTCCTCTAGTTCCACCCATGCTGATGCAAAAGTTGGGGATTCATCCTTTCTGATGGCTGAGTAATATTCTATTTTATATATGGACCACATCTTCTTCTTCTTCTTTTTTTTAAAAGATTTTATTTATTTATTTGTCAGAGAGAGAGCAAACAAGCACAGGCAGACAGAGTGGCAGGCAGAGGCAGCTGGAGAAGCAGGCTCCCTGCCGAGCAAGGAGCCCGATGTGGGACTCGATCCCAGGACGCTGGGATCATGACTTGAGCCGAAGGCAGCCACTTAACCAACTGAGCCACCCAGGCGTCCCATGGACCAAATCTTCTTTATCCATTCATCTGTTGAAGGGCACTTCAGCTCTTTCCACAGTTTGGCTATTGTGGACATTGCTGCTATGAGCATTGGGGTGCATGTGGCCCTTCTTTTCATTACATCTGTATCTTTGGGGTAAACACCCAGTAATACAATTGCTAGTCATAGGGTAGCTCTATTTTTAACTGTCTGAGGAATCTCCACACTGTTTTCCAAAGTGGCTATACTACCTTGCATTCCCACCAACAGTGTAATAGGGTTCCCCTTTCTCCACAACCTCTCCAACATTTATTGTTTCTTGCCTTGTCAATTTTTGCCATTCTGACTAGTGTAAGGTGGTATCTGAGTGTGGTTTTAATTTGAATTTCCCTGATGGCTAATGAAGGTGAACATTTTTTCATGTGTTTTAGCCATTTGTATGTCTTCTTTGGAGAAGTATCTGTTCTTGTCTTCTGCCCATTTTTGACTTGATTATTCATTTTTTGGGTTTTGAGTATGAGAAATTCTTTATAGATCTTGAATATCAGCCTTTTGTCTGTAGTGTCATTTGCAAATATCTTCTCCCATTCTGTGGGTTGCCTCTTTGTTTCACTGACAGTTTCTTTTGCTATGCAGAAGCTTTTTATCTTGATGAAGCCCTAAAAGTTCATTTTCACTTTTGTTTCCCTTGCCTTTGGAGACATGTCTTGAAAGAAGTTGCTGTGGCCAGTGTCGAAGAGGTTACTGCCTATGTTCTCCTCTAGGACTTTGATGGATTCCTGTCTCACATTGAGGTCTTTCATCCATTTAGAGTTTATCTTTGTGTATGGTGTAAGCGAATGGTCAAGTTTCATTCTTCTGTATATAGCTGTTCAATTTCCCCAGCACCAGTTATTGAAGAGATTGTTTTTTCTCCATTGGATTTTTTTTCCTGCTTTGTTGAAGATTAACTGACCATAGAGTTGAGGATCCATATCTGGGCTTTTTATTCTGTTCCACTGATCTATGTGTTTGTTTTTGTGCCAAATACCATGTTATCTTGGGGATTACAGCTTTGTAATATAGCTTGAAATCAGGCAATGTGATGCCCCTAGCTTTGTTTGACCTTCTCAACAGTTCCTTGGCGATTTGGGGTCTTCTTTGGTTCCATACAATTTTTAGGATTGTTTGTTCCAGCACTTTGAAAAATGCCACTGGTATTTTGATCAGAATGGTGTTGAAAGTATAGATTGCTCTGGGCAGCATAGACATTTTAACAGTGTTTATTCTTCTGATCCATGAGCATGGAATGTTTTTCCATCATTTTGTGTCTTCTTCAATTTCTTTTATAAGTTTTCTGTAGTTTGTGGAGTATAGATCCTTCACCTCTTTGGTTAGGTTTATTCCAAGGTATCTTATGGTTTTTGGTGCTATTGAAAATGGAATCAATTCCCTAATTTTTCTTTCTACAGTTATATTGTTAGTGTATAGGAAAGCAACTGATTTCACTGCATTGATTTTGTATACTGCCACATTACTGAATTGCTGTATGAGTTCTAGTAATTTAGGGGTGGATCCTTTTGGGTTTTCCACATAAAGTATCATGTCATCTGTGAAGAGAGAGTCTGATTTCTCCCTCCCCTCACTCCCCACTTTTCCCTCTAACTTTATAAATCTTACTCTTGGATTTCATTTTGGCTGGTTTTCTTGGTGTGGTGGCTTCCAATCACTCCAAATTTTCCAAGGGTACATCTTGCCTGGAAGGTAGTTGATATTTTCGACTCTGTACATTCCCTCAACCACCCCTCAACAGAATGACTAGGAGGAGGAACTCCCAACAAAGAAGAACCAGAGACAGTGGTTTCTCCCATGGCCCTAAATGGATATAGATATAAGCAAGATGTCAGAGGTAGATTTCACAGTTACAGTTATGAAGACAATAGCTAGGTTGGGGAAGACCATTAAAGGCAACATAGATTCTTCAAGGGCAGAAATGATAGCTAATCAGGCTGAACTTAAAATGCTATGAATGAGATGCAATCTAAGCTAGATACTCTAACAGCTAGGGTAAATGAGGTAGAAGAAAGAATTAGTGATGTAGAAGACAAACTGATAGAAAAGAAGGAACAGGAGTCCTGGAACAAACATCTTAAAATCCATGAGAACAGAATTAGAGCGATGCCATGAAATGTTCCAATGTCAGAATTATTGGGATCCCTGAGGGGAGAATAGGGAGAGAAAGAGGACTAGCAGATATATTTGAGCAAATTGTAGCTGAGAACTTCCCTAATCTGGGGAATGAAACAAGCATTCAAGTCCTAGAGGCAGGGAGGACACCTCCCAAGATCAAGAATAGACCCAATGCCCTGGCATGTAATAGTAAAACTCACAAATCTCAGAATCAAGGAAACCATCTTAAGGGCAATTAAGGGGTAGAGATTCCTTACATACAGAGGGAAGAACATCAGAATAACATCAGACATGCCCACAAAGACCTGGCAAGCCAGAAGGGGCTGGCAAGACATATTCAGGGTACTAAATGAGAGGAACATGCAGCCAAGAATACTTTATTTGGCAAGGCTGTCATTCAGAAAGGATGAAGAGATACAGAGTGTCCAGGACTGGCAGAAACTGAAAGAATATGTGGCCACTAAGCTAACCCTGCAAGAAATATTAAGAGGGGCTCTATAAAAGGAAAAAGACCCCAAAAGTGATAGAGAACAGAAATTTACAGAGACAATCTATAGAAACAGGGACTTCACAGGCAACATAATGACAATAAAATATATCTTTCAGTAATCACTCTCAACATGAATGGCCTAAATGCTCCCGTGAAACGGCACAGGGTTGAGGTTGAATAAAAAGACAGGACCCGGGGGGCACCTGGGTGGCTCAGTGGGTTAAAGACTCTGCCTTCGGCTCGGGTCATGGTCTCAGGATCCTGGGATCGAGCCCCGCAAAGGGCTCTCTGCTCAGCAGGGAGCCTGCTTCCCTTCCTCTCTCTCTCTCTCTGCCTACCTGTGATCTCTGTCTGTCAAATAAATAAATAAAATCTTTAAAAAAAAAAAAAAAAAAAGATAGGACCCGGGTGCCTGGGTGGCTCAGTGGGTTAGGCCTCTGCCTTCGGCTCAGGTCATGATCTCAGGGTCCTGGGATCGAGTCCTGCATTGGGCTCTCTGCTCAGCAGGGAGCCTGCTTCCTCCTCCTCTCTCTCTCTCTCTCTCTCTGCCTGCCTCTCTGCCTACTTATGATCTCTCTCTCTCTGTCAAATAAATAAATAAATAAATAAGTAAAAATTTTAATAAAAAAAAAAAACAGGGGCGCCTGGGTGGCTCAGTGGATTAAGCCGCTGCCTTTGGCTCGGGTCATGGTCTCAGGGTCCTGAGATCGAGCCCCACGTCGGGCTCTCTGCTCCACGGGGAGCCTGCTTCCTCCTCTCTCTCTCTGCCTGCCTCTCTGCCTACTTGTGGTCTCTATCTGTCAAATAAATTAAAAAAAATCTTTAAAAAAAAAAAACAGCCAAAAAAGACAGGACCCATCTGTATGCTGTCTACAAAGGACTCAATATGAGTGTTTTAGATAGGATAGCTATACATCCTGGTTACCTGAAATGGTCCCAGTTTATACCTGCCTTGCCATAATTACTCCCTTTTACTCTCAAAATTATGCTTATTTGGACAATAAATTCTATATGTGGTCATGCTGGTTATAGCTCATTCTCTAGGAGGCATATTCCTTCCTCAGCTGTTAAATCTGTCTATGGTCCCACTAAATTGTTACTCTCCTGAATGCCAGTACTATCCGAAGGACATGGGTAAGGCAGTTGATATCCTTGGGTAGGAAACCCATTATCTTTATATTTCTGCATTCTTATTCAAGGCAGTTGGGCACAAGAGGCAGTGAAGATCATAAAGCTGAGATGCAGCAGTTTTGGCGGTCACTTTTTTCTCTGTCTTGTTAGTGACACCTCAGTCTTTCTGCGTCTCAGGAGGAGAAAGCAAATGCTAGTAATATACTGTTGTCAGAAGAGAAAAGAGAGAAGCATAGGTATTAAGTCTGTCCTTGTATGAAAGATTTTCAGAATCTGAAAGATAAAAAAGCTTGAACAAAGTCAGTGTTCCGTGTTAAATCATTTAGTTCTACTGTTGCAGCAAATCATTCTCTGAGTTCTTTTCTGTTTTGTGTGGTGGTGAGCCTGTAATTTCTTTTGTGTTTCATCATATTTTAGGTGGGTGTCATTGGTTACCTGGAGGATCAGATCATGTCTCTACACACTGAAATCATGGAGCTGCAGAAGAGCCCTTATGGAAGACGTCAGGGAGACTTAATGGAATCCCTGTAAGTAAAGAAGTCTTGTGTTGCTGGTATGGATGTCTGTAATTTTTTGTCTCAGGTGGTACTTTCCGCATGTATTTGGCAGAGTAAGCCTGTATTTTTCCTTTTCCATAGATTTTCTTTCTCCAAATATATTGCCATAATTTTATTTATTTATATTTATTTTAAAGATTTTATTTATTTATTTGACACAGAGAGAGACAGCGAGAGGGGGAATACAAGCAGGGGAAGTGGGAGAGGGAGAAGCAGACTTTCTGCAGAGCAGGGAGCCCAGCGCAGGGCTTGATCCCAGGACTCTGGAATCATGATCTGATCTGGAGGCAGATGCTTAATAACTGAGCCACCCAGTGCCCCATTGCCATCATATTTTTTTTTCATTTATTTATTGAAGATTTATTTATTTATTTATTAGAGAGAGCACGAACACAGGCAGACAGAGTGGTAGGCAGAGGCAGAGGGAGAAGCAGGCTCCCTGCCGAGCAAGGAGCCCGATGTGGGACTCGATCCCAGGACGCTGGGATCATGACCTGAGCCGAAGGCAGCTGCTTAACCACCTGAGCCACCCAGGCGTCCCTGCCATCATATTTTAAAAGGAAGTTTTTCTTAGTCACAGAAATTTTGGAAATAACTTCAGGGATGACCTTTGCTTTTTTTTTTTTTTTTTTTTAAATATTTTATTTATTTATTTGACAGACAGAGATCCCAAGTAGGCAGGGAGGCAGGCAGAGAGAGGAGGAAGCAGGTTCTCTGTGGAGCAGAGAGCCTGATTCGGGGCTCTATGCCAGGACCCTGGGATCATGACCTGAGCTGAAGGCAGAGGCTTTAATCCACTGAGCCACCCAGTCGCCCCCCCCAGACCTTTGCTTTTTTAATCAAAGCATCGTTTCATGTGAGTGTTAACAGGTTTTCAAGTATTCTAAGTTACAAACTGTTGCCCTACTTACATAGTTCTAGCCCAAGTTGTTGTCCATTAAATGCCCTAAATGAGGTTAACTTCCTAAGTGTCTGGATAGAAATTTAAAAATTTTACCCTAATCACAGGCCTTCATTTTTGCCCATTTAAGTGTTTCTGATGCGGAGATTTGTATATGTGATGGTAGATCAGAGCAGATATGAAGTATATTAAACTTTGTGTTTTTATTTATTTTTAAAAATTTTTAAAAAAGATTTTACTTTTAAGTAATCTCTAGGGCACCTGGGTGGCTCAGTGGGTTAAAGCCTCTGCTCTCGGCTCAGGTCATGATCTCAGGGTCCTGGGATCGAGCCCCGCATTGGGCTCTGCTGAGTAGGGAGCCTGCTTCCTCCTCTCTCTCTGCCTGCCTCTCTGCCTACTTGTGATCTCTGTCTGTCGAATAAATAAATAAAATATTTAAAAAAAAATAAGCCCCAGTGTGGGGCTTGAACTCATGACACCAAGATCAAGAGTCGCATGCTTTATTGACTGAGCCAGCCAGGTGCACCTAAACTTTGCATTTTTAGATCTTGCTTATTACTCAGTGAAATGCTCTGTAAAATGTTCATTGGCAATATGTATTTGCTTTAAAATAGGTTTATACTCTATTCAAATAATACTGTTCATTTCAAGTTGTTGATTATTAGTCATTGAGTTATCATCACTTTTGGAAGCATGTTTTCTCTTTCGTAGGGAACAACGTGCCATTGATCTGTATAAGCAGTTAAAGCACAGACCTGCAGGTAAGACACGTAATCACTGTACACAAAGGCATTTTAGGAAACCATCACAAACTTAACAAATCCAGGGGATTGGATTTTAAAATAAGCTGCAGAATAAATTCCAGTTTTGGTATTGCCATAGAGCTGTTTATGGTAAAACAGCTTTTAAGTTGGTGAGAATTTGAGAGATTAGGAAGGCAAAGTAACAAGACAATTGAGATAGAAAACTTTCTAACGGGAAGTGAAAGGAAGGAATGAAAGAGAAAAAAGGAACTCAAAGAAAGGGAAGAGGAAGCAAGAAAATGTGAGGAAAGATGGAAAAAATAAGTGCTGCTTAAGATTAGAGAAGTTGAAAAGAATTTGGTACAATGAATTTGGGTGTGGAGTAATTAGAGGGAAGGCCCACGTTCTAGGCCAAAGAAGCATACCTTGAAAATGATGCCTTCATCTGCATCTGGTTACCACTTATTTCACTAGCAAAACAATTCCTGTCAAACATGTGCTGAATATAGAACATGGTCTGTTGCCAAGAGCATTGGAGCTTGGATTCTTGACTGGGCAGCTTACTGACCAATACCCAGTTTTCTTTTTTTAAGATTATTTATTTATTTGACAGACAGAGATCACAAGTAGGCAGAGAGGCAGGCAGAGAGAGAGGAGGAAGCAGGCTCCCTGCTGAGCAGAGAGCCCGATGTGGGGCTCGATCCCAGGACCCTGGGCTCATGACCTGAGCTGAAGGCAGAAGCCTTAACCCACTGAGCCACCGAGGCGCCTCTCTAATTTTCTTGTATCTTATTTTCCTCTTCTGTAAAATGGGGCTGAAACCTAGCTTTCCTAATTCAGTGAGTGTGTGTAGCAATGTATTTGAGAGGTGTTTTGTGAAAATGCCTTGAGAAGTATAAAGTATTATATATCTGCAAAATACTATCCTCTGTTAAAAATTGATTTGTTTTGACGGGTTATAGAAGAAATAAAACGTTAAGGCTATGCCTTAATTTGCTACATATACCTAAGTTACCAGTAAATAAGTAAAATAAAAGACATGTTTTATACTTTAAAATTTATAAACATGTGCAAGTTAATATCCATCCATGTGAAATTCTATCTTAACAAATAACGTGATCTCCTCTACATTGGTTTTTATTGGAGGGGAATTCATTCAGTTTATTCCTATAGACATTTATGAGGTATATATAAGATAGGCACCCAATGCTGCCTGGGGTCAGGGATGGTTAGAGGAGGTTATTGCAGGAGATCACATCTGAGATAAGCCTTAAAGGGTAAGTAGTAGGGAAAGGAGCTGGAATCTTGGATGTACAAGTATAGTGAGTAAAGACACATATGTGTATCACTTAGCATGTTTGAGGAAATGCAGTGACTGGATTGTAGAGTTTCGGGGGAAAGGCTGGATCAGATGTGGCTGGATCATAAAGGATCTGGTCTGTTATGGTATAGAGTTTGGATTTCATCGTGATAGCAAAGAGAAACTTTAACATGTTTTAAGCAGGGGAACGGCATGACCAGATGAACATTTCAGAAGTACGGCTTTGGTAACATTGCACATAGTGTGGCTAGACTGAAGACAGGCAATGGTTATGAGGCTGTTAAAATAATCATAACTCAGTATAGGGTGGGCCATGAGCTAAGGCAGAGAGCCTGAACTGTGGAGACTGGGTGAGAGGAGGGTAAAGGCAAGAGAGACATTTAGGAGGCAGAACTGATAGTGTTGGGTGAATATGGATGGCTGGAGCTAGAGTAGGGAATCATGATGCCTCCCAAGATTCTGGCTGTGGCAGCTGGCTGCATGATCAGTAGGACCACTCACCATAAAGGCAAGTATAAAAAGGATGGCAGACGTGATGGGAAAAGAAGATGAATTCATTTTTGTACATGTTGATGTTAGGGAGTCAGTGGGATATTCAAGTAGAGATGTCTAATAAACAGTATTAAATATATATATATGCAGATACATATATGTATGTATGTATACATAAGTACACATAATCATACTATGTACAGATGTATATGGAATTAGTAGAAAAGTTGGGGCTAGATATTTAGCTATTTGAGAATGATCAACCATAGGACTAAAGTGACCATCTTGACAAAGTAAGTTGAGTAAGGAAGCCAAAGATGGAATCCCAGAGAATACCAACATTCAGGAAATGGCTAGAAGCAGAAGAGCTGGCAGAGAAGATTGAGAAATGACCAGAATATATAGAAGGAATGATATGATAGGAACAGGACAGAGAGAGTTTCAAGAAGAAAGTGATCAGTGGGGTGAAATGCTGCAGAGGTATGGGTAATAAAAATGTGATGTAAACATACATTCAACTTAGCAGTTTGGACATCATTGTTGATCTTGGCACAATATGGCCTTTTGGGAACAGAACTCAGATTATGGGAGGCTGATGCGCCCGATCTCGTCTGATCTCAGAAGCTAAGCAGGGTTGGGCCTGGTTAGTACTTGGACGGGAGATTATGGGAGGCTGAAGGAGGAATGAGACAGGAAGAAATAGAGAAGTCAGTTTAGACCAGCAGTTCCCAAATCGTGGTTCATGAACCCCAGAGGATCAATGAGGACAAAACTATTTTCATAACAACGAAGACATTTGCCTTTTTCACTATGTTGACATTTTCACTGATGCTGTGAAAAGCATTGGTAGGTAAAAGCTTATACCTTACTTAGCATGGATCATGGCACTAGTACCAAACTATATATGTAGTCATACTTTTCACCACTATGCAATCACAGTTTAAAAAAAAAAGGTTCATTTAAGTATGTACTTGATAAGTAGTAAGAATTCTATTTAAATCTCAACCTTTGGGTACATGTCTTTTCAGTATTCTATGTGATGAAATGGGAAGTACCCCTAGAGCACTTCTACTCCATACTGAAGTCTGCTGTTTTCTCAGGAAAGCCACTGTGGCAGGTGTCTTCTCAAAAGTTAATGAAGCATGACTGTCACTTTAAGGGGAAAAAAACAACAGTGTTAGTTGGCAATGATAAAATTCCATATTTCAGGCAAAAAAATAGAATTTAGAAAAACTTGTATCCATCAACTGAAATTTGTCAGCTTCTCAGTACCCAAACTTTTTTGATGAGACCAGTGGTGATATTAAAAAGACTTGCAAAAATGTAAAACAAGGCCAGTTTTCTCACTAACATAATTTGGAAAATAGTTATTTTTAATAAAAATGTTTACAGGTAATGAGGTTTTTGTTATTTTTAATAAGTAAATATTTTTAAACTCAGTTTAATTCCCAAAAAACACCTTCAGGTTCTTAAGAATTTTTGAGTGTACAGGGGTCCTGAGACCAGTGAGTTTTAGAACTGCTTATCTAGGCTTTAAGGAAAGAAGAGGTGAGGAGCCAAGCGATGTAGAGTCTGGGAGGTCAGTCTTCAGAAGGTAGACTTGAGCATATTTAAGTGCTTGGGCCCAAAAGCCTGTGGAAAGGGAGGTCCCTAAATAAGCTTGAGAGGCTGACTCAATTAGGCTTGCTTCCACTGATATTAGAGGGATTGTCAGTGCAGATACTGACACTTCCGTGGGTGTAGGGGTTGGAAGGTGGGGATCTTACTGTCTTGTGGCCACCTATCCTGAAGTAAGAAGTGGAGTTAACTGTTAACAGAAGAGGTGATGGGATTAACAGAGGAAGTGATGACTACATAGATTTAAAGAAGATGCTAAAGATTTTTAAAACCTGGTGTATGCAGTGGAAGATGTTGCTGATCTAGAACATTTACTAAGAATCCAGAGCAGAGGGGTGCCTGGGTGGCTCAGTTGGTTAAGTGACCACCTTCAGCTCAGGTCATGATCCTGGAGTGCCAGGATGGAGTCCTGCATCAGCCTCCCTGCTCAGCGGGGAGTCTGCTTTTCCCTCTGTCCCTCTTCCCTCTCATGCTTTATTTCTCTCTCAAATAAATAGAATCTTAAAAAAAAAAAAAAAAGAAGAAGAATCCAGAGCAGAAGTAAAGACCTGTGAATTAGTAGTGACAACAGAGGAAATGGTAGTATAATTTTTTTGTTGGTGGTGTTTATTGGCTTGGCTGCCGAAATTGATGGAGCAAATGGTTAGACTGATCCAGGCTTAGGGTTTTGCTCATAGAAGACAAAAAAGTTCAAGGTATTGACAGAAAGTGATATAAGTAATAGAAGTTATGGTTAGGATAAAATAATTGATACTTAAGATTTCAATAGAGCAAGTCTAATTCTTTTTTCCCTTTAATCAATAGTCATTGCTACCAGTCTTCTGGCCAGTGAATTGGGTATTGCAGATAAAAAGATACAAAATTTCATCCATTGGGTCAGTCAGATTAACTTCCTGTAGTCAGTGATAGCATTTGTTTGGCTTGTTGTTGTTGTTATTATTGTTGTTATTATTATTAAGGATTTTAAGTAATCTCTACACCCAGTGTGGAGCTCAAATTCATAAAACCGAGATCAGTCACACACTCCACTGACTGAGCCAGCTAGGCACCCCTGGATTATTTTTATAAAAACTTTGCAGTAGCCCTGTCAGCATACTAGCATATCATAGAGCCTAGAAATAAATAAATTTGCTATCTGGGTAGCTTCTTTGAACTGATCATATCTTGAGTGACAAATTAGTTGTAACAAGAAGTTTAATCTATTATTGGAGCTTATGTAATCATATTTGATACATGGTCTCTGATGTCTTTTTTAGCTTAGAGTTGACTTGAGACTCTTGTTAAGCTAAAAATGGTGAAAAACAACTTTGTTCATTTTGTATGCTGGAGAAGGTGGATGTTCTGAGGTCTCTAACCATCTAAACAAGCTAATTATATGGGGAAGCTTTTCTGGTCTGTGGGATTTAGGAAGGAGTGCTATTGGGAGAGGAGCCTGTTTGGAACCTCTGTATTTCATTGTTAGTAAGGGAGAGACAAAGAGCAACATGTGTGGGGAATGAATTTGGGCTATGGGGGAGAGGTCTTTGCAGTGATAAAGGACCCTGAACTTTCTAAAAATCTTTTGGGATTCCCCTTTCATAGTAAAATGTGGGTAATAATAGTAGCCATCTCACAGGACTCCTATGAGGGTTAAATGAGAAGTGTTAAGTATGTAATAGCAAATAATACATATATATATACATATATGTATATATATACATGCAATATATATATATATATTAAAATTTTTATTTATTTGACAGACAGAGATCACAAGTAGGCAGAGAGAGAGAGGAGGCTCCCTGCTGAGCAAGGAGCCCGATGTGGGACTCCATCCCAGGACGCTGGGATCATGACCTGAGCCGAAGGCAGAGGCTTTAACCCACTGAGCCACCCAGGCACCCCAGCAAATAATATTTTTGCATTGAGATTAATTATTGTCCAAGGAAATAACCAGCATGATCTATGAGCAGTCTTCCAGTTTTAAAAACTTTGAATACCACTTTCTGAAATACAATAATGCTTTTTTGTTTTTGTTTGTTTGAGAGGGAGATAGCACAGCTTGGACAAAGGGAAAGGGAGAGATAGAGTGTGGAGCCTGACATAGGGCTCAGTGTCATGACCCTGAGATCATGACCTAAGTGAAATCACCGACTGAGCCACCCCGGCACCCTGGTTTTTTTGGTTGTTGTTGTTTTGTTTTTTTAATTGAGGTACATCTCTTATAAACTGTAGAACTCACTCACTGTTTCCACACAGCCATCCTATTTGAGGACATTTGTCATCTTATCATACTGTCCTCAAACTGAACTTTCAGCATCTGCAGGTCCTTTTATTAGTGCATCAGATTTGCCTTAAGTCATCAGTTTTGTTTTGTTTTTTTTTTTTTTTCAAAGTTTTCATGGGCTGTAAACAGATGGATAAACATAAAATCCCAAGCAACCTAGATGGGGCAAAGGGCTTCTTCTTTTGAACCAGTGAAAGTTTGATGAATTGTCCTTTTTTGTTGTTGTTGTTTGTTTTTTTTTTTTAAGATTTTATTTATTTGAGGGCGCCTGGGTGGCTCAGTGGGTTGAGTCGCTGCCTTCGGCTCAGGTCATGATCTCAGGGTCCTGGGATCGAGTCCCACATCAGGATCTCTGCTCAGTGGGGAGCCTGCTTCCCTCTCTCTCTGCGTACTTGTGATCTCTCTCTGTCAAATAAATAAATAAAATCTTTAAAAAAAAAAAAAAGGTTTTATTTATTTGACAGAGAGAGAGAGAGCCCAAGTAGTAGGATTGGCAGAGAGAGAGGGAGACGCAGGTTCCTAGCTGAGTAGGGAGCCCGATGTGGGGCTTGATCCCAGGACTCGGGAATCATGACCTGAGCTGAAGGCAGACACTTTATTGACTGAGCCACCCAGTCACCCCTGTCCTGCTGTTCATCATCCAAGGGAAATTGATCTTTCAGCTAGAAAGCTGCATATGTACCTGGGATTTGGGTCAATATGGGTTAAAGATTCTTCTTCTCAAAACAGGCAACTAAATTCTATGAAGATAACAGTGATAAATTTAAATATGCAGTATACACACACAAACAAACATGCTTTGTTTTTAGATATATAGTTGTTTATATATTATATAATCTTAAATTTGTAATCCAGTTTTAAATTTAAATGGAGATGCTTATTAATTAAAACTAGTCCCAGATTTTTAGGAATTTTTTTATTTGGAGGCTGATGTATTTATTCAGAAGAGAGGTTATACTCACTGACTGAGATCTTTTATAGATCACTCCTACAGCGACAGCACGGAAATGGTGAAGATCATTGTGCATACTGTTCAGAGTCAGGACCGGGTTCTCAAGGAGCTGTTTGGTCATCTGAGGTAGAAAAGTTGTTTTATTTCCTACAGAAAAGCCAGGGTACTTTTATCATTTTCCTTTCAAAGAGTAATATTCCTTTTTGGTAAATATACTAGACCTAGGAAGATATCTGGCAATTCTTTGGGTGGTTTGACCCCAGTTGTGTCCTATTTGTGTACATCACTATGGAGATCAGTCACTAAATCTGGTGCTGATTGTGGTTCATTTTCCTAGCTGGGTGTGGGAGTATGGTGTACAGTCTTGGCGGGGGATGTATAATTATCTGACGCTGATTTCATCTCTCCAGCAAGTTATTGGGCTGTAAACAGAAGATTATTGATCTACTGCCCAAGGTGGAAATGGCCCTCAGTAACATCAAAGAAGCTGACAATACTGTCATGTTTATGCAGGGAAAGAGACAGAAAGAAATATGGCATCTCCTTAAAATTGCCTGTGTAAGTAACTTTTAATGAATTATTATTTTTTTAATTTGAAGATTTTATTTATTTGACAGAGAAAGAGAGCACGAGCAGGGGGAGTGCTAGGAGAGGGAGAAGCAGGCTCCCCACTGAGCAGGGAGCCCCACAAGCATTTAATACTAGGACCGGGATCACGACCTGAGCTGAAGGCAGATGCTTAACCGACTGAGCCACCCAGACACCCCAGCTTTTAATGAATTATTTATGTGTCATTGATTTGCTGGTATTCCCTGCAAAAGGGATTCAGCATGACCTAGGTCCTTTTAAAGATGTGTGCATTTTGTGTTAGGTTGATGCTCATGTTCTTTGCTTGGTGTTTCACTAGCAATTCAGATGCAGGACTTCCTGATCATCCTTCATTATTTCTTTCCTCTCTGGTCTCATGTTTATCCACTCCTTCCAGCCCTAGACACTGTGGTATCCCAGCCCAATTTGGGGGTAGATGTGCTTGACCAGTTAATGAAACTAACTCCTTATTCAATGGTTTTTTTTTTTTTTCCCCTCCAACTAAAGTGGAATGAGCAGGGCAGATACATTTTGTTTTAGTCAAGAAAGAGGTCCAGGAGAGGACAATTGTACAGAAATCCTTACATAAAGATGGGGATAGTTTTGTACAGAAATACTCCGGTTGTGTATATGAGAAGTAGTAAATCTTAGGAATATTGTAGGAAATTCTATGAATCAATGGTGATGCTTGCCTATAATCTTTTTATTTACTTTTTTCCCCTTCAGACACAGAGTTCTGCCCGGTCCCTTGTAGTATCCAGTCTAGAAGCTGCAGTAACCCCTCAGGCATCAGCATGGCTTCCCCCAGCTTCAACAGAACGTGAACATCCTCTGTCATGTGTGGTAACTCCTCAAGATGGGTGGGTTCACTTTGCAACAATAGATAGTTTTTTTCACCAGTAGTGTAGGAATGAGGTAGAGTAGAGCATAGTGGTTAAGACATAGTCTTTGGTGCCTTATAGACCAGGGTTGAATCCTGACTGTCCCTTTGTAATAACCTTGTGCAAATTAACTTGATTATTTTAATGTTCACATTTCCTCACCTGTTAAATGGGAACGGCTGTGAAAATTTAATTAGATGTTGTATGTGAAGTGCTTGGGGAGTAAATATCAACAAATGTTATTCATTTAGCTAAATCACCTAATCTTAGTTCTGAATTCTTTCTCAACTATTTCTTCCATAACCATTATCTCTTTTGAGATAATTATGCTCTTTTGCATTTATTATTTTGGTGTCCTTTACCATCACCCCTCTAATGAATTATTGAGTTTATTCTACTCATTTTATAACTTAGTGTCTCTAAAATCAGACTTTTTTCAATGCCTTAGATCAGTTTTGCAAAGAACTTAAGTTTGAAGCCCTGTATTTTCTTTTGTTAATTCCTACCCTATATTTTCTTTTAATTCCTACTCTTCTGCTAAAAGCTGAATGACTATCCATTTCTGTTATTTTTCTCAGCATAAGATGTGCTGTATCCAGAGCCAGTGGCTCTGTGCTAGTTTGTGTATTGTCGCTTTTTTCACAACTCATGGAGACCTCTGTAGCAGCACCAGCATCACCTAGAAGCTCTGCCCATAATTAGTTTTGCATGTGCAGCGTCAGCCATGTACATCACTGCTCAGGAGGTCATGCAGCTGCACATTCTGTACTCTACTTTTATGAGAGAAATGCACATAGGAAGGAAAGCTGATATCAGGTTTTTTTTTTTTTTTTTTTTTTTTAAAGAAAACAAGTTGTAAGGTATATCTTGGGATCATTAGAGATTTGGCCCAATGTAATAAACCCACAGATACAGCACAGGCTGTAATTCAGTTGACTTTAGGAAATATTCCACTAATCAGAGTTGAAGCAAATAAAATTCAATACATTACTAACCTTTTTGCTTTTATTAAAGGCATTTAGGTTTGTTAGGGGATGCTAATGGTTGCAAATGTCATCTCTATACAGGTAATTTCTAATTTGAGGTTGTGTTTCTTAGCAAAAAGCATCTCAGATAGGAATTTTAAATATGTTTTCCAGTAGGAATGCATTATGAAGTAAAAAATTGATTTTGATTATAATGTACACATAGTACTTAACCACAAAGGATTAGAATCTGTTGGCCTCAATTTTTCCATCTTTTGAATATGAGCTAAATTAGAATTTAGTTCTGAGCTTATAGTGGCTACCATTCATGGCCTAGTAAGGTAGAGACAGAGTATTGGAAAAAGGTAAAGGATAGAGGCCATATGGCAGAGGGAAGTGGAGAAGGTGGAAACCAGAATCAGGATTTCCTTCAAATATATATTTCCAGGGATACTTATTGGTTCTGGGCAGCTCCCCTATGATGCTGTTTTCTTCTGCTGTCCTCAGGAATCAACTTGCTTGTTTTCTTTTTCATGGCTATCATCTGTAGTTTCCAACCAGAGTTTTCACCTCCCCTCATCTTTGCAGACCAGATTGTACTTTTTTATCTTCACCCCAACATTTGTGTCTCTGAAGTAAACATATTGATATTACTAGTACTTAGAAGAAAAGAGAAATAGGGATGCCTGGGTGGCTCAGTGGGTTAAAGCCTCTGCCTTCGGCTCGGGTCATGGTCCCAGGGTCCTGGGATCGAGCCCCGCGTCAGGCTCTCTGCTCAGCGGGGAGCCTGCTTCCCTTCCTCTCTCTCTGCCTGCCTCTCTGCCTGCTTGTGATCTCTCTGTGTCAAAATAAAGAAAGAAAGAAAGGGAGAAGAAAAGAGAAATAGTCCAGAAACAAAAAGAGATTTTTCATGTCTCTGTGCTACAGTTATCTCCCCCACCTCCCAGCAAGCATTTTCAATGGGGGAAATGTATGTATGGGCCACTTATATTTCAGAGGAAAGTGAGTTTGTACTTCTAGCGAACTTCTTATCATTTGAGCTGGGTAGAAGCAATAGTTTGGGGTAACAAGTAGGACTCTGCCTCTGGGTAGGAAGGAGGAGGAAACTTGAAGACCCTAGCAATCAGCTGCACAGGGGTGTTGGCTGGCAGGGCTGTGGGAAGGGCAGTGATCATTCTGACCCCGAAGACCAGAAGATAGAGTAAATTCATATGCCCCTTTGCTGCATTTGAAAAGGTTTTGATTTTTCATCATACAGGGAGACTATAGCACAAATGATAGAAGAAAATTTGAACTGTCTTGGCCATTTAAGCACTATTATTCATGAAGCAAATGAGGAACAGGGCAGTAGAATGATGGTAAGTTTTATATGGTACGGGTGTTTTAGGTTTGTTGGGTACAAAGGTTTTTAACTTTCCATGCTAGCCTCATCTGGTATTTGGGATGCATATGGGGAAGAGAAGAACTTAGAAGAAAGACAAAGAACATTTGATTATATCCTCGACTTCAAATCCCTATCGTTTCTTACTCACAGATATACTGGGATTATGTCATCAATAGTCTTCAACAGTAGTGTATTTGGTCAAATTAAATGAAGGGTGAACTTTTTTTGCGGTGTGACCACTGAAATTGAATGGTTTGTACTTTTTTGGTTCAGCAATCAATTTTCTCCAATAAGTCAGTAACTACTGTATGCAAAATGAATGTTAATACAGTTGTAATTAATAGAAGTATTAAGATTTGGTTACTGTCAGTTACTGATTTGTTAAAACTTCGAGAAACCACAATAAAATGTTTACTGAATTAACTTTACTACAGTTAGACTTAAGGTCAACTGTTTGAATTTCCTTTCATTATTTACTTCAAATATTTATGAAAACTCCTTGAAATATTTTATTAATCACCAGGAAAGAAGGTAAAACTAAACTCTCTAATTGTAACTTATACTTTTGATTTTTCAACTTTTGATTATAAAATGTTCATACACACAGAAAACTTGCAAAAAGTAACACCCCTAAACCTACTGCTTATAGTCAACATCTAACTGTAACTTTTTCATGCCTGATTTTAGAATCTTGATTGGAGTTGGTTAACAGAATGACTTGCTACTTATTCACTGCCCCCAAACATGGAAGTTGTTGGTGCACATGTTGGAAATTTGGTTTTCTCCCATGAAATCATTCTTCAGACACCAGCAGATTGAAGAAATGGCTATGAACAGAAAATCTGCATGATTTTACAAGCACAATACTTTGACTTTAGGAAATTCTGAGGTCTGAACAGATAGAATTTTGTCAATGGCCTTGTTTAAATATGATAGCTACTTAAGCACATCATGGCAATCCATTTGTCTTTAAACGTGATACAAGAGTTAACTGACTAAAAACAGCTTTTATCATTTAACTTTTGGCCATAAGGCCAAAGTAGTACTATACGTGGAAAATAAAACCTCAACTAATGTATGTGTCCTAAGTAAAAGTTGTTTGCCCATTTCTGTGAAAGAGTCTGCTCTCAAGAATACACTGTATCTCCTTGTGTTGCATTCAGAAATGCTCTTCCTGACAACAGTAGGAGTTGGCTTAATCCAACTGCACATTTGACAGTATCCTTTTCCTAGAGAAGGAATTATGCATTTGTGCCTTTAATACCAGTTGATTCTTACAAATCTTGTTAAATGTGCTATGTGTATATGTATTTAAGATGTACATTTAATAATATCAAGAAGATAATTTATAATGTGTTTAAAGACTGTTATTTTTTCACTTGTAAAAATGGGTCTTGTTTAATGAATTTTTCATGTCTTGTTGTACAAATTTATAAAGATCTGCACTCCCTTATCTGTAATTCCAAAAATCTAAAAAGTTCTGAAAGCAAGGTCTTTCAGAAGCTTGGTAACAAACTCATTTGCTTCCAAATCTAACCTGAATTGACAATCGACTTCTCCCATTTAGTGTGAATATTCATTTATTTTGCTGTGGAAATATTAACATATTTGATTACTGGGGGGTGTGGGGCTGCTATAGACCGTGCTGGGTGTTTATGTAGTACGGTATATGCACTGAATTACCTTTCTAAAATCTGAAAATTTCATAACTGAAACATCTTGCCCTAAGGGTTTCAGATAAAGGACTGTGGATCTGTCATCTGTTAAATAATTTAGAAGGTATTATGTGTTTTTTAAAAAAAATGTGAAATGCTTTTATATTCTAGACAGTTTTCCACTTTATGTATTAAATGATTTTTAAATTACTTTTGGAATCTCTATTCATTATAATCAGATTATGATAGAATGTTTGAATATGGTTTAGGAAAAGGTTCCATGAAATGGAACTGGAGCACAGTATAACTTAATGGGCCTTAGGAATTAAATAGGACTTAACAGTATAACTTAATTCCTTAGGAATTAAATAGGAGGTAACAGTAAAAACAACATTGGGTAGCTTATTTTAATATAGTCTTTTCTCCTGAGATGTCCTATTACCACTTTCCATGTCTAAAAACCATGCTCATATCTTGCTCTATAAACTGAGGTCTTAGTCACCCCACCCCCATTTTGCTGGTAGGGTCATTTTCCATCATGGAAATCCAGTTTGAAATCTTGGGGCTGCCTCCTCCTAACTTTTTAGTTACCTGGTACTATTGTTTCTTTAAATACGGAAATTCTGACTGTCAACTATTTCATTTTTATTTTATGTTTCTAAAATAATTTATTTATTTGACAGAGATCACAAGTAGGCAGAGAGGCAGGCAGAGAGAGAGAGAGGAGGAAGCAGGCTCCCCACTGAGCAGAGAGCCCAATGCGGGACTCGATCCCAGGACCCTGAGATCGTGACCCGACCTGAAGGCAGAGGCTTAACCCACTAAGCCACCCAGGTGCCCCAACTATTTCATTTTTAAGGATTTTATTTATTTGACAGAGACAGCGAGAGAGGGAACACTAGCAGGGGAGTGGGAGAGGGAGAAGCAGGCCTCCTGCTGGGCGGGGAGCCCAATGTGGGGCTCCATCCCAGGACCCTGGGATCATGACCCAAGCCAAAGGCAGTCGCTTAACAACTGAGCCACCCAGGCATCCCTGTCAGCTATTTTAATAGGCAGTCTATCTCTTGCTTCTCTAGTTCTAGAAGGTTTTAATCAACAGAACACATATTGGGTACCTGTTGCTTGGAAGACAGTGAGCTAGATGGCAAGATTAGAAACAGTTAACAAAGGCAGTACAAGAAGAATGCTTATCTGGGAGTCTGAACATTGTAAGCCATGCAAACATTGACATGATTGTTTAAAGAATTTATTGTTTAGGGGCCCTGGGTTGCTCAGTGGGTTAAAGCCTCTGCCTAAAAAAAAAGAACTTATTGTTTAGATGACTGCGTATTTTCTAAATATCACTGTAATAACTGATGAAAGATCTGCTGTAGGGTGTGGCCATTTTATAGTGTGGCTGGGGTGATTTGGGCAAGTACTATTGAGTCAGAACAGGTTATAGTGAGAGATGACCTAAGACTTGTTTCTATATTCTCATTTTTTATCGTGTCACACCTTTTTAGAGTCGAATGGCAATTGTGAATTGTATATATTTCATTCTGTAATTCCAGCAGTATTTGAAAAATGAAGAGAATCCATCCAGAAAATGAGCTGGAATAAGTTGGTTTTTGTTCTTGCTTTCTGGAAGTAAAACAGCTAAGTTTTGGGGCACCTGGGTGGCTCAGTGGGTTAAGCCTCTGCCTTCAGCTCAGGTCATGATCTCAGAGTCCTTGGATCAAGCCCCCCATTGGGCTCTCTGCTCAGTGGGGAGCCTGCTTTCCCCTCTCTCTCTGCCTGCTGCCCTACTTGTTATTTTTCTGTCAAATAAATAAAATCGTGAAAAAAAATAAAATAGCTAAGTTTTACTAATATCATTTATCTGGAACAGACAAGGTCCAAGATATTTGTAGGTAATAAAATGAACAATACAGGTACGTGCATTTATTGAAGGGAGAGGGCAGAGTGGTCTGGGAGGGCTTGCTTTAATGAAGATTTGAAATCTATTTAGGACTTCCTGTTTCCACAGTTAACTAACTTTGTAACCTTGGGCTTGCAGTTTCCTAACTACTTGGCTTCTCTGCCTCCAGTCTGTTTCCACTCTAAGCTATTTTGCAGACTCACCAGCCCTAAGGTACTGTTTTCCCATACTTCCCTGCTCAAGGTTACAGAGCCCTGCCATGCCCTCCCTTGTCCAGTGTGGTCCCACTAGCCTTTTAAGGTTTACAGGATTATTGCCCAACCTACTCTAAATACACTGCCTTTATTTCCCTTGTATTTATCCATCTCATTCCCATCTCTGCTTTTTAACTTTGTCCATTTTGGTCTTGGTAATGTATGCACAAAATTTGTAACTTAACCGAAGGCTCTGGTTAAAAAAGTCTGTTCTCTTGTCATCCAGATCCCCTCTCTCTACGGAAAACCTGCATACAAGCCTTTCAGAGTCTGGGCCTGGCGTAGCCTATTCGGTTCCTTTCCATTACATGCGCTTCAAGAAGCTGCAATGTTCTTTGAGCCTACCTGGAGGCCCTCCGCCCCAACACCCCCCACACCCCCCACTTTTACGCGCTTAACTCATTAAGTTCCTATTTAGGATGAACTTTATGAAGCCTTCACTGGATCAATATTCTGGCACGTTAATGGGTGCTCAGAAAAATACCCGATAACTGAACGACGTGGTCAAATTGAATAGCTTTCTCTTCTGAACTTCCACAATACTTTTCTTGCAATAGGTCTATTGCACCTGAATTCGCACAGGATCCGTGCCTAAAGCACGGTATAAACAGCTACCACGCTGAGAGTGCAGAAGCAGGTTTCTGCACAGAACAAACTAACCAGTCCCTCGTCCCAGGCGCCATCTCCTTTTCTCTACATCCCTGCTTACTCCAGGCGGTCGATTTCCCTTCTCTTCCAGAGCAGGAAACCAGCACTGAGCAGACATGAGCGCGCTTACCTCCGAAGGCGGGCTGCCAGAAGAATTTTGTCCCGCGCGCTCCCCGTCTCCTAGTGGAGCGGTGAGCGCTACGTCGGCGTACGTGGCTGCGCAGCCGCAGTGCCGGGCGAGTGGGCGGGGCCGGCTGCTGGCGGCGGTTGGCGCGGCCCGGGAGGTGGCTGCACGTGCGGGCGGGGGCGATGCGTCACTGATCCGTGAGGCGCGGCCTTAGGGTCGGCCTCCCTGTGGAGTCTGCGGCTGGCCCCTTCCCAGTTAGTGCCCTCCGCCGGGTTTGGGTGGGTGGGAAGGTGGGGAGCGCCCGTTGAGAGAGGGGGATGTCATAACGCTCACCCGGTAGGGGCGGCCCACGGCCCGCTTGTGGCTGGGGGATTGGCTAGGGGGAAGTAGGCTATTTGAGGAGAGGAGAATGCGAGACAAGGGCCACAGGACTCTCCGGCTTGGCCTGCGGAAGGACGGCAGCTCTCCCGAGGGAGGGTGGAAACTGGAGGGGGTGGGCCTGTCACTCAGGGGGCTGGGGATCCTTTCCTCCCTCATCTAGGAGGAACAAGGATGAATATGACTCAAGCCCGGGTTCTGGTGGCCGCAGTGGTGAGTCTGGTGGTTGTCCTTCTCTACGCCTCCATCCACAAGATTGAGGAAGGACACCTGGCTGTGTACTACAGGTGAGCGGCGTGTGCAGTCAGCTCAGCTCTAAAGTAGGTAGAAAGGAGACTTCCCTTGGACTGAGTCTACGAAGTTGTATTCTCTTGCTGCATTGGGGAACTCTTCTAGTCTTAGGAAGTGGTTTTGGTTCTAGCCCTGGAGGAATATGGGGGCCGAGTACTCTCTAGGTATTGGTTCTGGTGCTCTGTGCATTTTGTGAAGACGTTAAGACGTCCTCCAGAGAAGTCTTCCTAGTAGACTGCAAACTCAATTACTTGTGGGAAAAACGAAGAAGGAAGAAAGGGCAGTAGTCACTCCACTGTAACTGAAGAGGATAAATCATTGTTACATTCCATACCGCTGTACAGGCTTTTAGTTTGTAGTTAGAGTTGTCATTTAGAAACTGGTCCTGTTTGTGGTTGTTCCTTAGACTTTTTTTCCCCTCTAATAGTGGAAGTAGTGACCGGTTTTGGCTCAGGAGGCCACTATGACCATGACAATTGTTATATCCCTGGACCTTGAGAGACAAATATAGCATTGATGGGCCACCCTTCTCCCACCTTACCCTTTCTTTTCAAGTTGAGGAATGGA
>ML102837.1:0-13356 GCA_003697995.1 Taxidea taxus jeffersonii | reverse complement strand
TAGTATGGGATGTGTTGCTCTCTAGGTGAGGCGGAATAGCTTTTCCTTCAGCATAGTTCCAACCAGTTCTTTTGATGTAGGCAGAGGACATTTTGGAGAACTTCGGTTTATAATGTATTTGAAAGAGCTTCAACTTCCTGCTTGTTTTGTTATCCTCCAAAACTGGTATTTCTACCTTTACATCCATCCTGAATCTTAGAAAGGGTCTTCCCTGTGAAGTGCTAGTTTCAAATACAATTTTAGTGATAGGTCTTAGCAGATGGAGGTCTAGCATAACAAATGACAGTTTAGTCCATATTTCCACCTAGTTCAGCATTGTCTTCCTGACAGTAAAACCGAGGAAAGAACATTTCAAGGTATGGCTCTCAAAAGAATTAGGGATGGACCTCAGTTCATCTTTTCTTAAGTTATTTGTTATGAATTCTTTGAAACTTATTTATGTTTTCAAGATAAGAAGGTAAGTCCTATAAGTTTGTTATTCACTGTGTAAAATAGGACTTCTTTTTTTTTTTAAGATTTTTTAAAAAAATTTATTTGTTAGAGAGAGAGAGAGAGAGTGAGCGAGCACAGGCAGAGAGGCAGGCAGAGGCAGAGGGAGAAGCAGGCTCCCTGCCGAGCAAGGAGCCTGATGTGGGACTCGATCCCAGGACGGTGGGTCATGACCTGAGCCAAAGGCAGCCGCTTAACCAACTGAGCCACCCAGGCGTCCCAGGACTTCTTTTTTATACTTGCCCCCGAAATGCCTCCTTTGTGGAATTTTTAAGATGTACTTTCATATTTCTCACATTCCAGAATGTGGTGAACAAGTCCATGGTTATATACTACCTATTTATAGTCTTATCCCCTAACCCTTCATCTTTCCATGCTAAGTTTTTGTTATTTTTCATAGAGACTTTAGTCCTCCAGTATTTTAATATAGGCAGGTAGAGTAAGAGTCTTGAGCGTCAGAAATTTTCTCATTCTTTGAAACTTTGTGTTATCTTCTTTTTTAAACCTGGTGGCTAAATGTATTCTGTTTTGATTTGGTTTGTGTTGTGTACAATTAAATTACAGCAGCTGAGAGCCATTAGAATTAGAATTTTTTTTTCACAACTAGTTCTCAGAAGCTTAAAGACCAAGGAGAATCCTTTGTACGTGAGAGCAGTGCTGGAGACCCAGAGGTATCGTTGTTGGAGCTTATGAAACAAGGTGTAACATTGGCAGTTTAATTTAATCTTTTCCACTTTTGCAGATATTTTAGGGACTGGTAGTTGTTCATAATGAATAATTCATATTAGCAAGGCTTTAGTAGGTCAGTAGCATGAGTAAGAGTGAATGTTTATTATAGTGCTTTGGATTTAAAAAGAGGATTTCTCTCTTTATAATCTTGTCAAATTAAAACATCTTTTTGCAGGGGAGGAGCTTTACTAACTAGCCCCAGTGGACCAGGCTATCATATCATGTTGCCTTTCATTACTACATTCAGATCTGTGCAGGTGAGTGATTCCTAGGGAAGCCCCCACACTGGATAGACAGGTGTGACAGGAACAGTTGTTACCTCATTTGTGGGTGGAGTTGGGTTTCTTTATTGCTTACGCAAACGGTGGTATTTGCTTAAATACAGGAGTTACAAAGTTCAGAGTACATTTGTCACAGTACAAGTTACAATTTTGAACTACCTCATTCTCTTGAAGTATGTTAGAAGCCGGGCAACTTGGAAGGACTAAGGGCTTTCCCCATCTATATAGTGCTATACAGTGGGGCTTTTGTTCCTGCTGTCAAAATAAAAGCAGGACTTTGAAACACAACTAGAAATACAAACCGTTGATTAGTTCATTTAAAATGATGTTTGGTTTCCATAGAAGCCAGTTTCTGGACTACTGTTAATATGGAAGATCTAAATTTTTGTACACAACTTTTCTGCCTCACATTTTTGCCTGGGACATTAAGCACAACTTTATGTGGAACCTTAGTGAATATTCTATTTTGACAGCATCCCAGAGTAATCGAAATAAGCATCTGTTCCTTGAAAACAGTATCTTGGGTTTGAGAGACACTTAGTAAATACCTTTTGATACAACAAGATGACAAAACAGGATTAGCTCCTGACTGCTTTTGCAAGCTCAGTGTGATCATAAATCTTTGGATTCAGAAGTTTTTGTACTATCTGCTGCTGATTTTTCCAGGACTTGGGAAAATTCAGTGTATTTAATCTCATAATTTAAGTCTAGGCTCCGTGCTAGTGAGAGTTTCATTATGAATACTTAAGTCTTCCACATTCCCTTCCATTTCTCTTTTAGTTGGCTTTGGGCAAGAATTGTGTCTGTCAAAGCGAAATGTAGTTAGACAGTTCCCTAGTCAGACTGATTTCCGTATTGTTTTCCCATGTTTATTTTTTCATTCTTGCCTTGGTTCATGTTGTCACCTCTTCTCTCGCTATCTCTCCCTTCATTACTGCTATTCTATCTGAATCTTGCCAGCCTTTTGAAGTCTCATTGCAAATCCCTCTTCTAATCTATAGCTCCTAAAGTCTGTATGGTATATTTTGTCTCTTGTCATGTTTCCTTTAATAATATTGTTTGTATTCTCTAGGTTTCTTTGTGTATTTTCTTTCCGGAAAGTCTCCCAACTTCCTGAAGGCAGGGGTTGTAACACATTTATATTTCTGAGCTTTCTGCTTGTCGTGAAAGTTGTTAAATTGGGCTGATTTCTTAGGAAGCAATGTGGTGTAGTTAATGTGAGGCCAGAAACCTGGAGACTTAGGTTCTGGCTCTGCCACTGATTGATTACATGACTTTGCAGAACGTTTAATCATAGTAGACTTAAGTTATTCCTCCATGAAAGAAGGGGTTTTAATTACATGACCTCACCAATAGCCCAAACAGTTGGTAATGATGTTATCAATGGCATGCTCAAACCCTTAGAGATTAGGAGCTTTTTAAAAATCTTATTCAAAGCCAGGCAGATCTGTTTCTGCCTTCTTGGAGCTTATCGAGTCATACTAATGCAGAGATATAAAAGAGAGATATAGTCAGTAAACATTAAAACAGATTTAGAAGTTAACAGCATGTGACAGACATATTGTGTGTGTGTGTATAAATATGTATATATATATAAATAGTAATAAATTGTCATACTTATAAGACATGAAACTAGTGAAAAGATTTTAGTGTAAACTAATATACTTCATATCTACAAAATATTAAAGGCTAGAGCTAATGTGGCTGAATAGGAATGTTCTTTCTTTATACATGACACAATAACATTCTAGGAAAGAAATACATTAATAAAACTCTTGAGAAATTGTTCTTATAAGAATGAGACAAATTTATTTTTAGGAATTTTTGGAACGCATGATAACACAATCTGTGCAAACAAATGGCTTAACAAACTTGGCAGTTGAAAGGAATATATAAGTAGCATCTTGGAAAATGTGAGATCCTGCATATGATATTAAAAAAAAAAAAACCTATGCTTGGAGAAATATGAAAACTTTCACCCTTTAAAGCCTGTATAACATAACCAAAGGCTTACTTTTAAAATAAATGTTTATATTGGGAAGATAATTTGGGGGACAACAGAAAAGAACTATAAAAGTACTTGAAGATAGGATATTAAGTAGAGGATTTAACATTTGGACTCTTTGCTAGTTCTTGGCTAAGTGACATCCTTTAGGTTGAATAGGAATGTATATTAAATATACTCATATGGTATGTGGAAATTAAATTTGGTTAATATTTTGAAGGAAATAAATTGAACTCATCTCTTCATCAATTCCCCTTTGTCTGGAACCTCTCATTAATGTTTACCTTCCCCCTAATCTCTCAACCCTAGAGTTATCTTCTTTTCTTTTACTTCATGGAATGTTATATATAGCTACTTACTACATCCTTCCTTTTACTTCTCCTGAACTGATAGCCTTCAATTTCCATGGCCTTTTACTAAATTAATCTAAATAAGTTAATACTTCAGCTTTCCAACTGTTTTTCTTGCCTCCAGATAAGATGGATAATGAGAACTGTATCACGTGGAAATACAGTAATTAAGGGGAAAAAAATTTTTGAAAGGTCCATTTAGTGACTCAGTGTAAGATGGACTAGGGAGAGCCCAAGCCCCCCAGCAAACATCCTGGGCCCTCTGTCTAATACCACATTCTTTTATCAGAATTTTCCCTCCTCTCTATTGCCTCTTCTTCTCCAGGCAAGCCAGCTCACTTCCTGTCATCTGTACATGCAGTTTGTTGTCAACTTTGTATATTTACTAGGATAGATCCTTTTTTTTAAAAAGTTTATAAAGCCTTATTAAACATTTCAAACAGCTGTGCAACAAACACACCAAAAATAAAAGCTGCAGAATAACAATCCAGATGTTCTACATGTGTGGCCTCATGATGCCATTTCCTAGATGGACTGTCTCCAGTTCTGTCCTCTGATCTGCCTCCCTTCCTCAGGCAAGGGAAAGATGGATGCTTTAGACTGGAAGGACAACCATGTTGGTCCCCAGTGGGCAGGGACCAGGAGAAAGTCTCATTTGCCAACACTTGTTGCCAAAGTGCAGTAAAAGCAAAAAGCAGTTGTGGCTCAGTTGGTTAAGCATCTGTCTTTGGCTCAGGTCATGATCTCAGGGTCCTGGGATTGAGCCCCATGCCAGCCTCCCTGGAGAATTCTGCTTGTCCCCCTCTCTGCCTCCACTCGTGTTCTCTCTGTATCTCTTTCAAATAAATAAAATACTTAAAAAAAAAAAAAAAGTGACAGTCACAAAGTCTTCCTACGTATAGTCTATATGTATAGGCCTGAAGGAGCTCCTGGCATGAAGAATCATTGAACCTAAGATGTGTCTCTGCCTCATCTTTCTCATTTCTCCCTGTCTAGACCTGGCTTATAAACACTTCACTGCAGAGAGCGTTCCAAACTATTATTTTACTCTTTATCACTTAACCTAATAATTTAGCTCATACTCTGTTATTTTATACTCATTATAGATTGTTTTATGAGGGTTTTATCTCCTATGTTGGATTGTGAGCTTTTTAGAAACAAGGCCCATGTTTCCTTTTTGGTTTATATTCCATAAAGTAATATTTTGCTGTATTCTAATAAAGGTTCATTGTGTCCAGAATATGCAGTGGAATTAAAGTTAAGAGCATAAGTCCTAATGGTAGTATCCTTGTGGGTAAGCCATGTAGTTTCCAGTCTCAGGCCAGCTCTATGAAAATAAGGGACTCTGAAAGACTGAACATTGAAACTTTCAGATTGAACATTGAAACTTTCCGAGTGTACTTTTTTTTCCTTTGCCTCAGCTCCCACCCCCAATCAACCTCTCCACTCTAGGTTGTGCAAGTGCATCTTGATTGGGACATTAGTCATAAAATATTTTGTCTTGTTTTTCCCGTCTACTAGGATACGAAAAGAAATTACTCTGATAGCTAATCTTTGGGGACTGAAATTGTAATGGAGCTCTTCTGTACTTACCTCTTAGCAGTTCTCTGGAGGTTTTCCTCTGGGACCGGTAGTTCTTTGATGATATGTGTCCTGAGTATTCATTAAGTATTTTTTTCCCCAGACAACACTACAAACCGATGAAGTTAAAAATGTGCCTTGTGGAACAAGGTAAGCTTCTCCTTGCTTACCAACCTGCCTTTAGTTCAAGATGGAGTTTCTGTTCATAAACTCTGGTTACTTAAACATCTTTCAGATAGACATGATAGTAACCAAGGGAGATTTCTTTTCTGAGCGTTCTTTGAGTAAAGCTCTGTCTCCGACTTTCCATCTTGGAAGCTACTTGGGTCTTGAGAAAAGTAGTTTCAGAGCTGGCAGACCTAACTTCATATATCAGCACTGCCACATGTGCTTTATTGACTTTATTTTTTTAATAGACTTTAGTTTTTAGAGCACTTACGGGTTCATGGCTAAGCAAAAGGACAGGGAGTTCCCATATATTCCTTGTCCCCATACATGTATTTATTGACTTTGTTAAGCTTAGTTTCCTTGTTTGTAAAAATCAGGTAATGAGAGCTGTCTTGAAGAGTTATTGTGAGGATTAAGATTAGTATTTGTAAAGTGCCTAACTCAGCACTAGACTAAGAATAGGTACTCAGTAACAAACAGTTTGAATGAAACCATCTCACCTTTTTGTCATCTATAGTACTAAATGCCATCTAATAGAGATTTTTCTTTTAAAGATTTTATTTATTTACTTATTTTAGAGATAGTGAGTGAGCAGGGGGAGGAGCAGAGAGAGAGGGAGAATCTCAAGCAGACTCCATGCTGAGCACAGACGCCAACGCAGGGTTCGATCTCACACCCCTGAGATCATGACCTGAGACGAAACCAAGAGTTGGACACTTAATCTACTGAGCCACCCAGACATCTCCTAAATGCCATCTAATTAGAGTTTCTGGTTCAGTGGGTCTGGAATTAAGCTCAAGAATTTGCATTCCTAGGGCATCTGGATGGCTTAGTCAATTAAACGTCTTCCTTTGGTTCAGGTCATGATCTCAGGGTCCTGGATTGAGTCACACGTAGGGCTCCCTGCTCAGTGGGGAGTCTGCTTCTCCCTCTCACTCTCCCTCATTGTTCTCCCTCTCTCTCTTTTTCTCCAATAAATAAGTAAAATCTTAAAAAAAAAAAATAAGGCAAAAAGAATTTGCATTTCTAGCAGAAGTTTCTAGGTGATGCTCCTGCTGCTGGTCTGAGGACCTTACTTTGAAAAAAGTCTCTGTTGTGAAGAGTTTTAGGGGCAGAATGGCAAGCAAAGTCCAAATTATTTCTAGAATATAATCAGTATGTTGAATTGTATCAAAAGGAGAATGTAAAATTCAAGGTATTTTTTTAAATGCTCTATTTTAAATGACTAAGATATCAGTATTTACAATTCTGTAAGAGGCTTGGACATCTGTGAAAGGACAGAATACTTTTTAAAAAGGGAGACTCTCTCTCTGTTTTAAGTTTACATATTTGATACTAAGTTCTTCCTAGGTATTTCTGTAACTCCCTTCTATGGAATCCCTTTAGAGAGGACTCAGAATTAGCAACTTATGAGATTTGGGGTAAATTTCATCTTCACGCTTCCCTTATTTTCTCAGATTTTTTTTCTGTGAGCAGGTTATTACCCTTTTTTATCAGGAAAAATGTCATCATAACTTGATAGGAAGACTTAGTTGTTTAGTTTCAAAATCTCTTAACTTCATGTATCTTAAATTGAGATTCACATGTGCCTTAGGTCTGTGCTGATAGGCCAGGAAGTATCGGAAGCTATTAATTAACAAGACCTATCTTTCCGAAGTGTCAGTTTTACTTGCGGGTTTAGGAGGAAATTATTTTTTCATATTAGAATAAATATAGATTAAAAAGTAGATTAAAACTCATATGAATTACTCAAATAAGTCAGGAAACCAAGAAAAATGTCAGCCCATGGCTGTCTTTTCATACCTCTTGGGGAACCATTTTACATTGTTCTTTGACAGAAAAGTTTGAGAAGGGCACTGCTTTAGTTGTTGGCTTCAGTTAATAAAGGCAAAGTGCTAAGTAGCCCTAGGTTATAGGTTTAGTCTTCATGTGAGCTGTTTTGGTTATAGCACTTACAGAGGTGAGCCCTGTGTGTAGGGACATCTGAGTGATGAGTGAGTTGTTCATGTCCTTAGATTTTCCTTTAAATTTCTGTCATGTGGGATATGTTCGATGATGTGGGAATCTGGGATTGTAATTTTATTTGGCTCACACTTTTTCCATTTCTTTGTTTTTAGTGGTGGGGTCATGATCTATATTGACCGAATAGAAGTGGTTAATATGTTGGCCCCTTGTGCAGGTATGGTACCCATATATTTCTATCTTGGTTTTGTTTTTTGTTTTTAAGTAGGCTCCATGCCCAATCTGGAGCTCAACACGGGGCTTGAACTCATGACTCTGAGGTAAAGACCTGAGCAGAGATAGAGAGCTAGACGCTTAATGCTTAACTGACTGAGTCACCCAGGCGCCCCTACTCTGTTGTTTTTTTATTTACAATTAGAGTATTTTAGGAAACCAAAAGCAAAAATGAAATGAAAAGAAAAAAAAGCTTATGGACGGTGAAGGAAATAAATCAGCAGAACTAAAAGGCAACCTATGGAATGGGAGAAGATGTTTGCAAATAAAATATCTGATAAGGGGTTTGTCTCCAAAATTTGTAAAAACTTATCAAACTTGGGACACCTGCTCAGTGGGTTAAAACCTCTGCCTTCAGCTCAGGTCATGATCTCAGGGTCCTGGGATCGAGCCCTGCATCTCTGCTCAGCGGGGAGCCTGCTTCCTCCTCTCTCTCTGCCTGCTCTCTGCCTACTTGTGATCTCTGTCTGTCAAATAAATAAATAAAATCTTTAAAAAAAAAAACTTATCAAACTCAATAACCAAAAAAACAAATAATCCACTTTAATAAATGGGCAGAAGATATAAATAGATACTTTTCCAAAGAAGGCATCCAGATGGCTAAAGACAGATGAAAAGAAACTTAACATGATTCATCGTCAGGGAAATACAAATCAAAACCACGATGAGTTATCACCTCACACCTGTCAGAATGGCTAAAATTAACACAAGAAACAACAGGTGTTGGCAGGGAGGTAGAGAAAGGGGAACCCTCTCACACTGTTGGTGGGAATGCAAATGCTGCAGCCACTCTGAAGAACAGTTTGGAGTTTCTTCGAAAAGTTAAAAATAGGGGCACCTGGGTGGCTCAATGGGTTAAGCCTCTGCCTTTGGCTCAGGTCATGATCCCAGGGTCCCGGAATCGAGCCACGCATGGGGCTCTCTGCTCAGAGGTAGCCCGCTTCCCCCTCTCCCTGCCTCTCTGCCTACTTGTGATCTCTCTCTCTGTCAATTAAATAAATAAAATAATTTTTTTAAAAAAGTTAAAAATAGAACTACCTTATGATCCAGGAATTGCACTACTAGGTGTTTACTCAAAGATAGAAAAATACAGATTCGAAGGGGTACATGTACCCTGATGTTTATGGCAGCATTATCAACAATAGCTAAACTGTGGGGACACCTGAGTGGCTCAGTTGGTTAAGCATCTGCCTTCTGCTCAGGTCATGATCCCAGAGTCCTGGGATGGAGTCCCACATCAGGCACCTTGCTCATCAGGGAGTGTGCTTCCCCCCCTGCTTACATACTCTCTCTCTCTGACATATAAATAAATAAAATCTTTTTTAAAAGTAGCCAAACTATGGAGAGAGCCAAAGTATCCATCGACTGATGAATGGACAAAGAGATGGTATATATGTGTGTGTGCGTGTCTGTGCACACATGCGCGCGTGCACACACACACATACACAGGAATATTATTCAGCCATCAAAAAGAATGCAGTCTTGCCATTTGCAGTAACATGGATGGAGCAGAGCATATTATGCTAAGTAAAATAAGTCAGAGGAAGAGAAATACCATATGATCTCACTGAGATGTGGAATTTAAGAAAGAAAACAGATGAGCATATGGGAAGGGGGAAAAGAAAGAAAGGAGTGAGGAAAACAAGCCATAAGAGGCTCCTAAAAATAAAAAACAGACTGAGGGTTGATGGAACGAGGTGGGTGGGGATGGGCTAGATGGGGGAATGGGTATTAAGGAGGGTACTTTTGATAAGCACTGGGTGTTATATGTAAATGATGAATCACTGAATTGTACTCTAGAAACCAATTTTGCACTGTATGTTCACTAACTAAAATTTAAGTTAAAAAAAAAAAAGTTGGATGTTTAACTGACTGAGCTACCCAGGAGCCCTTATTCTGTTGTTTTTAGGTTAGAGTATTTATAACTGAAGAGATTCCTTAAGGAATAAAAAAGTACTTTTAAAGTTTAATGACCTCATTCATTTCTGATATATATTAAAAAATGATCATTGGAATCTTTTATACTTCTGGGGAATGGTGGCAGAAATAGGTCACAAGTCCTGAACAGAGTTGACTTTCTGCAACTGTATGTGTTAACTCTTCTCTCATCATAGTTTTTCTAAGAGCGAGACAATCATTGCTTATTTCTAGAGTTTGTAGGAAGTAACATTTCCTTTCGTGCTGAAAATCTGTAACTCATCAGTTCCTTGGCCAGACTGATTTATGATCATAGAAAACTCTTTTCTAATTGAGATTTGCTATAACTTGGAAAGTGATCTGAAAAATCTGTGTGGGGAAAACATTTCCTTGGTTAAAGATGAAAACCCAGAGAGATGGCATGGTTTCCATTCAAATCAAAAACTTATCTAGAACCTGGCAATTCACAGACCTGTACCCCTGGGGCTAATAATGCATTATATGTTAGTAAAAAAATAAAAAATTATTTAAAAAACTTTTCTAGAAGTTCTGAAGAAAGAGTTGGTTTTTTTTTTTTAATGTTTGATTTCCCCCCTTTTTTTTATTGTGGTAAAATACATATAACTTAAAATTTACCACCTTAAGTATTTTTAAGTATACAGTTCAGCGGTATTAGATACATTCACGGGGTGCCTAACTGGCTCAGTTGGTAGAGCATGTGACTCTTGATCTAGAGGTTGTAAATTTGAGTCCCGTATTGGGTGTAGAGTTTACTTAAAATCTTAAAAAAGAAATTGACATTGTTGTACAACCATTACTACCATCCACCTCTGTATCTTTTTTTATCTAGCAAGAATCAAACTATCCCCATTAAACATTAACTCCCCAATTCCCTCTCTCCCCAGCCCCTAGCAACTACCATTCTATTTTCTGTCTCTGTGATTTTGTCTACTCTTAAGTATCTTGTATAAGGGGGATCATAGTATTTATCGTTTTGTGACTGACTTATTTCACTTAGCATAATGTCCTCATGATTCATCCATGTTGTAGCATGTTTTAGAATTTTCTTTTTTCTAAGGCTGAGTAATATTCCATTGTATAAATATACCACATTTTGTTTGGTCATTTATCCATTGATGGAAACTTGGGTTGCTTCCACATTTTAGCTATTAGGAATAATGCCGCTATGAACATGGGTGTATGTGGATCTGTTTGAGATCCTGCTTTCATTTGAGAAGAGCCGCCATTCTATCCTTACTATTAAAATTGGCATGCTTAATATGTACAAGATACTGTGTTTGGAAAAAACAATTTAAAAAGGTGAAATTAGACCCTTTTCTCTAAGGGGTTTTATATTTTATATCTGAAAACATGATGCCAACCTAAAATAAAGTGTATGTATTTATTGTTAAAAAAATATACACACACACGTGTGTGTATATATATATATATACACACACATAAGAATGTAAGTTCATGCTAAATTTCATGGCACTGTTACAGGTACAAAAAGCAAAAGGATTTCAGAGTAGAGAGCAAGTTGTATTACTGCCATGTGGATTTGGATTATATTTTCCAGTGATTATTTTGTCTTTTTCTCACCTATTTTCTCTGGTTATAAATCAGTGGAATGGATTATGATTGGGAAAATAGACAAAAGGAAGATATTGCTGGTTCTGTAGCCACAGACAAGGAAACTGTTGGATCACCAATTCACTTGGAAATGACCAGGCAAGTGAGTTAGTCAGCAAGTATTTATTGATGGCCTGACCATCATTTGTGATCTAGAATCCAGTTACATCTGAAATCTTCCATGGGAAAGCCAGTAGAACAAGTCCTTGGGTCTGAAGGAAGAAAACAACATGTTTTAGTAGGTAGAGCACAGATTCTGGTGTGGTTTAGTATGTGCCCTTAGGAACATTTCTGAAATTCTTGGTTTCTGTTTCCTATTATGCAAAATTAGGAAATATTTTTGTGAAAATTAAGTGATTAATGTATGTAAATTTTCTGATACAAAGCCTGGGCCAGTAAAGGTTCACTTCTTTTCCTTCTAGGCTGGTTTTTTTTTACAGCCTTTATTTATTTTAAGATTTTATTTATTTGTCAGAGAGAGAGCACACAAGTAGGGGGAGTGGCAGGCAGAGGGAGAAGCAGGCTTCCTGCTGAGCAAGGAGCCCCTGAGGAAGGACTCCGTCCCAGGACCCTGGAATCATGACCTGAGTGGAAGGCAGATGCTTAACTGAGCCACCCAGGCATCCTTTTTTACAGCCTTTAAAAACTATCTTTTCAAAAATGGTCTTTGGCTGTTGCTCCCTTCTTTTATTTCCAGTGTTCTTCAATTAATTCAGGCCTCTTTACATCCTTGCTAAACTTTTGCTTTGCCGTAATTGCCTTACACTTTCCCTGCCTCACAATTCATCTTCACACTGCTGCCACAGTACAAATGCAATTGTGTCATACCCTTGCTTGAACATTTGACAGTTCCTTATTATCTCCAAGATAATGTATACTCTCCTTAGTATGGAACTCAGAATTTGCCCATTAGAATTGCAAATGCAGTAATATTTGGAAAATTGAGCACAAGGAACACATCAAGGTTTGTGAGCTGTTTAATATTTCTTCTATTTTGTTGTCACTTTTCCTCTTGTATATTGTAACTTTTACCTTGGCTGAATTAGAGGATACATGAGTAAAAATGGATTTTACCTTTCCTTCAGTGTTTGATATTGTGAGGAACTACACTGCAGATTATGACAAGACCTTAATCTTCAATAAAATCCATCATGAACTGAACCAGTTTTGTAGTGCCCACACTCTTCAAGAAGTTTACATTGAATTGTTTGGTGAGTATCTTATTCATTATAAATTAAATATCTGAATAACTAATTGGAATCTTAGTCAACTCTATGGACTCTATAATATTAGTAAATATCCTATTTAAGCATTTTTTCTGAACTTATAATAGAACACTTGTCTTTAAAATATTTCTCTTAAGTTTAAAATTTCTTATGATTAAATTAAGTGAATACTTAAAAGATATTTTAAGAATGATAATTTTCTGAAATCTATTATATGTAACTTAATAGAGATTGGAAAAAGATTATTTGCAGGCTATAATCTGTTTTTACCATGATAACTTAATGAAAATTAGCTTTGTTGCTATTTTATTAGAATATTTGGGGAAATTTAGAAGGCTTTTCTTAGGATTTCCCAAGACCCATCTCCATGTTTGATGACTTGCTAGGAAGACTGATAGGACTCAATATATGTTCTCATAGCTAGTATACAAAAGGATACAAAGTAAAACCTGGAAGAAGCCAGACACAAGCTTCCAAGAATTTTGTCCCAGTGGAGGCATACAGGATACACTTACTTCAGTATTAAAGTGTGACAACACATGTGAAATGTTTTCTGTTAGGGAACCTCATTAGAGACTGCCCAGAATTTTTTTTTAGGCAGGAGGGGCAGAGGGAGCAGTAGAGCGAGAATCTTGAGCAGGCTCCACACCCAGTGCAGAGCCTGATATGGGGCTTGAACTTATAATCCTGAGATCATGAACTGAGCCAAGATCAAGAGTCGGACACTTAACCCACTGAGCCAC
>RCUC01134898.1:0-27447 GCA_003697995.1 Taxidea taxus jeffersonii | reverse complement strand
CGAGGGCTGAACAGAAGCAGGACCTGAGAGCCGAGGCCGCCCCGTGGCTCAGCTGCCCATCCTTTGTGCAGCAGGGAGCAGGCACCCGTTCTCGCGTCTCTTGGCTCTCTGCTTTGGAAGACCGTCTTGGGGTTCTCAGGGAACCTTTGCTTGAACATGCACTCTGTAACAGTCTTCACTGTACATACTCTGAAGGACAGGGATTTGAGTTGAGGATTTTTTTCAAGGAGTTTTGGGGAAGAAAAATTTCACACAAGTGTTTTATGGCTAAGAGATTTTTAATTTTAGTTTCTTTTACAAAATCGCAAAAAGTAGTCCCTTCTATTTGAGTACTCAGAGTTTCCAGGAGCGAGTGCAAGCGTGGACCTGTGTGGTCGAGGGGGACAGTAGGTGAAGGGGGGGAGTAAGTTTGTGTATCGACGTGCATGTGTGTCTACATTTGTTCGTCGTCAGTACAGCTATCAATTTTTTTGAAACAAGTTTTACAACTTTACATATGTTCTTTTTAATTCTTATCAAAGCCATGAGATGGCTGTATAATTACTTTATAGATCAGAAAACACATTAGAAAGGCTACCTAACTTGCCAAAATATTCTACCCATTTGTGGCAGAAACAAGATCTGAAATTATTTTTTGTCTGTCTGATAAACATGCACATACCCATCTTTCCGTGTATGTGTATATGTATATATTTATTATACCCACCATAGTAAGACATCGTTTCTTTTGGTCAAGAATTGTGTGCATATCCTGTACTTCATGTTTGAGCTGATGCATCTGACTTCTTGGCAGGGAGCGGTACATTTCCTGTAATAATGAATTTCCACTGAATCTGTAGAATATTCATTTGTAAAACGGCTTGCACATGTAGAATATCTCCCAGATCTTGGGCTGAATTGAAGATAAACTTGCCCAACTTAGGAAGAGACTTTGCCCTAATTAGTACTTAACCGTGGTAACATCTGAGAAATGAGGACTGGGTAGTAATGGTACTGTTTACCCGAGGCACAGAGGAACAATAGTCTCCTTTGTATCCCCGTCTTCCCTGTGGCCGGCGTCTTTGTGCCGAGGGTCCCAGACACCCCTGATGTCAGAGCGAGGGTAAAAGTGTGCTCGGGTTCTGCATCCGTAGTTTGATTCTTGTCCAACTCCCAACCCCGTCTGGATGCTGACATTCAGGAATCCCTCATCTTTATCTTTTGATTTTCACCCCCCCCGCCCCCCACCGAATAACTTCTTGTGTCCCCCATGAGGGTCTTGTATTCCATTTGAAGAGTCACAGAGTCACTCCGGTTTCTAAAAGTGAACAGAACGGATTCACCTGTTAAAGGTAGGGGCGGGCCCTCGTCTTCCCGTTCTGTGTTCCTGAAGGGCAGCGGCGTCCGCTGGACAGTGTCTCGGCTGCTCCATGGACGCGCGCCCGCTCAACAAACACTTGCGCACCACACACCGTTCCAGGTGTTGTACAGAAGAGCAAACCCATAAAGTGCCTGTTCTCCTGCAGCTTACGTCGTAGTTGGGGTGGACAGACAGCAGATAATCGTAGCAATGATCCACACGCTTTCCGAGTCGTGGATCCCCAGCGGTGGGGTTGAGGATGCGGTGGGTGTGGTGGGGCCGGCCTCAGCAGCGGGTCAGGGGAGACTTTTCTTTTTCTTTCTTTCTTTTTTTTCTTTAAGATTATTTATTTATTTGGCAGAGATCACAAGTGGGCAGAGGCAGGCAGAGAGAGGAGGAAGCAGGCTCCCTGCGGAGCAGAGAGCCCGATGCGGAGCTCGATCCCAGGACCCCGAGATCATGACCTGAGCCGAAGGCAGAGGCTTTAACCTACTGAGCCACCCGGGCTCCCCCAGGGGAGACTTTTCTCTAGAGGCCACATGTGAGCTGAGACCTGAGGAACAGAGGAAGAAGTGGGAGGCGGGAATGTGCTCACGGCCTGGAAGAGCAAGGCTGGTGGGAGAGGGAGGAGAGGCCAGCAGGCCAGTGCGGCAGAGCTTATAGGAAGACTCTTGCGTGAAGAAAGATGCAATAAAAATACCTTTTTAAAAATAAAAATACTATTTTTTAAAGATTTTATTTATTTGACAGAGAGCACACACACACACACACACACACACACACACACACACACACAAGCATGGGGGAGGGGCAGATGGAGAGGGAGAAGCAGCCTCAACGCCCAGCAGGACCCGGTGAGGCTCGATCCCAGCACCCTGGGATGCTGACGGGAGCCCAAGGCAGACGCTTAACGACTGAGTCACCAGGTGCCCCAAAATACTTTCTTACGTACTTTTTATCTTCTTCAGATTTGAAAGGAAATGTCTGATGAATGTAATGATCACAAATAAAGATTATGATTTAAAAATGGCCTGGATAAGAAGAACTTGTACATAGATTATCGGTTGTTTTGTACAAAAACCCTATTTAATAACTTTTTTTCCTTTTTGTGAGCTCTGCATATAGTAGGTATTGAACCTTTAGTTATCATATTTGGAGCTAAAAAATACATATTTTCCTATAGAAAGTATAGTGATTAAGAACCAAGCGCTAGAATCAAGCTAACCTACCTTCCCATCTCTAGAATGGGAAGAAATAGAAGTAGTTATGTTTGGAATGATTGCCTAAAGTGCAGAACTCCATGCCATCACATTGGAACATTCAGTGATCCAGTATACAGGGTAGCCGACATTCAGCTAATCCAACAAACGGGCTATGGGTTGTCTTCCTTGCTCTCCTTCTCTTAGATTTTTATCCTGCTCCTTATCTCCCTTTTCGTTTTGTTTTTTTTTTCCCTGCTTTTCCTCTCTATTTGTTAAAACTCTGTTTGGGGCTTAATCAGCTTTATTGAGTGTTACTCAACTTGGAACCCTAATAACTTTCTCTGTAATTCCTTACAGAGCTTTTTCTCTACAGCAGTGCTGAGTGAGCTGTGCTGGCTGGGGCACACAGGATTCTCTCATTCGTTTTCTCTCTGTCTCTCTGCTGTGGTGGTGGGGCCTCCCCTTCTTATCTGGGTGTGGTGAGAGGACTTTTTTCTTCTGGGTTCAGGCTTCAAGGAGATGTGGGGGCTTCCCTGAGGAGCAGCAGATCCTGCCTGTGCTCCTCACAGGCCTTTGCTGCTCAGCCGAATGCAATGGGATGTCTGCTCACTTTGCCTTGTTGCCGCTGAATACGGACACTTCTTTGTGCCCTTGTTCCTAACATAGTTGGCAATTAAGATCTAGACCTCATTACTAAATACACATGTATCTTATGAAAAAGTTTTCCTTGTATTTTGTTTTGGGATATTTAATTTCCAAATATACCATTCTTTTATAGTCGGTACTGAAATTATCTCGACAGTAATACTTTACACACTTGTCTTTTTCAAGTCCATATTACAGGAGGAGAAACACCATATTTGGATGAATTTAAAATCCTGCAATTCTGAAACATAACGTGCATTTCAAGTTTACTTCTTTTCCCAATGTGTAATTTACAGATGTGTAGAGAGTTAGAGATAATGTACCATTATCATACAGTGAAAGAAAATAGACACCTTTCAGGGAACTTTCAGTTAATACGATGTTTCAAATGTTAAAGCAAAAAAAAAACATATATATATATATATGTCAGTCTTCTGTGAGAATGTGATAAAATTTAGTTTATCAAATTTGGTGACCATTGCACAGAAATGGTTTACTTGGTTTAAAAAAGTCAATCCAAAAATCTTAGCTCAGCAGAGTAAGCATATCTGGTACATGAACTTTAGGACATTACTGAAGGAAAAGAATTAGGTTCTAGTTTAGTTGATGGGACCATAGAATGCTTTGAGAGTCTGAGATAAGGTGTTGACCCTTCCCCAGGAAAATGTGCATATGTTCAAGAATGCAAAATTCATGGACACCTTAGGGGGTTCCTGGGGCCCTCGGAACTCATCCATGCAGAGCTCATGGACCCCAGGCTGAGAGACTAGGTTTCTGGAAAACTGGCAGCACTTCTCAATCTAGATCATTTACTAGTGAATTTTTACTAGTGATCATTTACTAGTGAATTTTTTTTTCCTGTTTTCAGTTTGTTTTTTGTTTTTAATTATAAATGATCCTTTGTCTACTTGAAGTGGAAAATACTTTCAAGAAAGCCTGATAAACTCTAAATGATCATTTGAACTAGGATATTTCGCATCTCTGTTTTGCACAGATAATCATGAGCTGATTACCAGAACATGAACTAAATTCGTTTCGCAAGAAACAAATCCCGATTAGACTTCTCGTGCCTTTGGTGCTCCCTCCGTGAGAAGGGAGTGTCACCACAGCTGGTCCACTGCTCCAGCGGCGACTGGGGGAGCGAGGAAGCGGGGGTGAGGCCCCCGGACCCGGAAGCCCATAGAGGGCCTCGAGATCTTTCTCGAGAGATCATACCCTGTCTCCGTGCTGTAGGGCTGCCGTTCCAAGTACTGCAGACTGTGCCTTAAACCGCAGAAACTCGTGTCAGCGTTCGGAAAGCCGGGAGCCAGAAAGCAAGGCATTGGCAGGCCTGGTTCCTGCTGAGGGTGTGAGGGACAATCTGCGCCGGGCTGCTGTCCCGGCTGCCGGTGCTTTGCCGGCCACCCTGATCCCTGCTTCGGTGTTCGTGTGGCGTTCCCTCGGTGTGCGGTGCCCCCGTGTCCCCGTGTCGCGCGGCGTTCCGAGGACGCCCGTCATACTGGATTAGGGCGCGCGCGAATCCAGCAGGACCTCATTTCAACTAATTCCGTGTCCCCTAGCCCTGGACGTTAGAACCTGAATACATGAGTTTGGGGGATACAGTTCAAGCTCTAACACCCCTAGGTGATTTTTAATCGCCCTGATCTCTCAGGCCTTCTGTCTGAGACGGTTGCGCAGAGCCGTAGTGCGGGGACACTAAATCCGCGTTGCATGGCCGTCTTCAGCTGCGCGTCTTGTGACACATCTCTGCGGGAGTCACCAGGCTGCCCTCCCGACGTCTGAGTGTCCGCTTTCCGCTCTCCTTTTTTCGCCCTCCCTCTCCCTCGACTGCCCCCTTCCTTCTCATCCATTTCTGTTCTAAAACCCCACCCGTGGGGAGCCTGTCGGGTCCGTTCCGTCCTCGGGAGCTCACAAAGCCGCCCTCAACACCGCCGGGACGTCGTAGCTCTTGGTGGTGGGGCCGGCCTGAGCACGGTGGGGTGTGCTGGGTGTCCCCGGCTCGTGCGGCCCGATGCCGGGGCCCATCCCCTGGGCCTCCTGTCGTGCCACTGCCGCGTGTCCTCCTGGCAACAAGGTCAGCGCTGCCTGAGAACCACGGGTCTGAGCTCACCCTGTGCCAGGCCAGCTCACGGGGAATCCAAGGATCTGACTGTGGCAAACTCTTGATCCCACATGACTCGGGTTACTGAAATGGGTCATGTTCATTCATTTTTGTTTTAAATTGTAGTTTTAAAAATATTTATGTGAAAGTTATCTTGAAGAAGAGCTAATACTAGTGTCTGTTTCAATGTAAAACAGTTGGGAGAATCAAGACCTGTTCATGTGTTGATTTGGAATTGATTATTTTTCTTCATGGGTATAGATTTAATAACACACTGTTTCTTCATGGGACCTCACCCTACATTTAAATGTGAATGTATATTTGGTTTGTAGCATTTGAAATATTTTAAGCATTATAATTGTTTTTATTATTAATTATTAAATTTAAATTATTATTAAAATAAACTGCTATTGTATGTTTCACTATTCCATTGCTGAGGAACAGCCTTGAGAGAGTAGAGTTGCATTTACTGACAGTAGTCTCAAAGAGAGAGATCATATCAGTGTTAGTTTATTTTATTTTTTAGTGCAATTACGTAAGAAATGTGTTTTCCTTTTGCAAGTCTTTTTATCTGATATGATTGAATTGCATTATAACATTTAAGTCATTTAAATTTCTAACGGACTTTTGAAAAAATATACAGTGGCACTGAAAAGTAATGAAAAAACTTCCTATATGACTCATGGAAACTGATTTTCTTTCTTTTCTTTTTTTTTTTTTTTTTAAGAGAGAGCATGAGTTCAGAGCGGGGCAGAGAGGGAGGGAGACTCTTGAGCAGACTCCAGGCCCTGTATGGAGCCCGATGGGGGGGCTCGATCGCACAATGCTGAGATCATGACCTGAGCCAAAGTCAAGAATCGGACGCTTAACTGACTGAGTCACCTGGGCACGCCGAGACTAGTTTTAGTACTTATAAAAGTGTTCATGTTAAGGCAGGGATTTCCTGGGTTTAAACATAGAATTGAAGTTAATATGGTGGGTCTTCTATGACTTCATATTCATGACTGTTGGCCTAATTTCATTTATCAGCTGTCAGTAGTATTTGAGAAGAGTTAGGACCTTGCTGTTCGTAAATACTAGAAGCTCCTTGGGCATTGAAGTCAGAGGCATCTTGGCCTTCCTTACCCTGACTAGACCTGTTGACTGTTTTGATTTTAGTCTTGGGCAGCTTGCTCTGCTCCTGCAGAAGGGGAAGGTTCTGGCATACGGAAGCATCCTGAGGGACAGAGGACCCTGGCGTCCTGTGCTCGCAGACAGGTTGATGCTGTGTTGATGGAATCGAGACTTGTTGAGCAGGAAAGTCAAGATTTGGAGAGCAGGATAAAGAAACCATCCTGTCAGATTTGTAGTCTTTGGTGAGCTCCTTGATGAGTGATGCCGCCTGGATTTTTAAAAATGATCCTGTTAGAAGACTAAAACTGAGAGCTTTTGTTAGAGAAGTTTTTTTCTTTTACCTTTGTGCAAGAACAGTTGCTCTCAATTTCTCCCTCTATGGGGGATACGAATCTGTTTCTCTCTCTTCTTATTTTAAGAGACATTATAAAAACCATATTGTGGGGGCAACTGGGTGGCTCAGTGGGTTAAAGCCTCTGCCTTCAGCTCAGGTCATGATCTCAGGGTCGTGGGATCGAGCCCCACATCGGGCTCTCTGCTCAGCAGGGACCCTGCTTCCTCCTCTCTCTCTGCTACCTCCCTGCCTATTTGTGATCTCTGCCTGTCAAATAAATAGATAAAATCTTTAAAAAAAAAATATTGTGCAGCAAGCAATGTAGGGTGTATTTTTAATACTTTTTCCCAAATGCATATTTCTCTTTTAATTGTCAAAGACCAGCTTGTCAACTTTTATTAGGCTATTAGTTATTTCTGAAGTAAAAATTTATTGACTTAAAAAATGCTTCTACCTCTGTGGCAGTATTTGGTAAACAATGGTTATAATTTGATGGCTATTAAAAATAATGCCCAAATCCTATGACTATTTTTCTTTAGTTTTTTTTTTAAAGATTTATTTCTTTATTTAAGAGAGAGAGAGGAGAGCACACATGTGCGCGCACGCGCACACACACGGAGAGAGGCAGAGGGAGAGGGAATCCCAAGCAGCCTCCATGCTGAGTGCTGAGCCAGGTGCGGGGCCGGATGGCACATCCTTGAGCTCACGACCTGAGCCGAAACCAAGAGTCAGACTTAGCTGACTACACCACCCAGGTGCCCCTAATGTGTTTTTAGATTTTGCTAACTCATGTAGTTTTCTTATGAGTAATACACCTGAGTTAAATGAATTTTGACAATCTGCCAATGATTTCAGTTATTTCAACTTACAATGAAAGGTAGGTGTCACAATTCTTGTTAAAGATTTATTTCCAGAATATCTGGAACTCCTTAATTTGTTATGCCAGAAAATAAGTAACGCTACTTCTTTGGCGATTTCTGTATTCTTTTTTCCGGTGTATTCTTCTGTCCTCGTCTGCCCAAATTCTAGTCTTACGTGATTTAACCAAGTCTTACCATGAACCATATGCTTCTTTATTTAAGAAATTAGCTTGCTGGTTTTTAAAATTAGGGCTTGCCAAAGACAGACACATTCATTCAGTCAGTAGGTGATGTGTTAGGGATTAATTACGTGCTAGGCCCTGTTCTAGGCTGGGAATGAAGTCGTGAAGAATGTAAGACTGGTCTGTTGGCTGTCTATACTAAAGGAAGAAATAGAGCAGAGAAGAGACTTTTTGTGCATTTCTTTGCTTTGAGTGGAATCATTGGCGGTTTTAGAAAAGGCAGCCAGAGAGCCCTTGATGAGAAAATGACTGTGGGTCAAGACCTGGAGGAGAGGATCCGTGGGACATCTGGATGAAGAGCTTCCCAGTGCAAATGCCCTTGCAAATGCCCTGAGGCCATGCTCCTGGGGTGTCTCACTAAGGAGGCTGGAGTAAAATAGAGAAATGAGGGCCCAGGGGGTCATTTGGGGCCAGCTATTACTCTGATGGTATGGGAAGCCATTTGAACTGTGGTGTGACGTGGTCTGATTTAAATTTTCATAGGATCGGGACACCTGGGTGGCTCAGTGGGTTAAGCCTCTGCCTTCAGCTCAGGTCATGATCCTAAGGTTCTGGACTGAGTCCCGCATCGAGCTCTCTGCTCAGCAGGGAGCCTGCTTCCCCGCCCCAACCTCTGCCTACCTCTCAGCCTACTTGCGATCCGTCTCTCTCTCTGTCAAATAAATAAATAAAATCTTTAAACATTTTTTCTTAGGATCCCTCGGTTGCTGTATAAAGATTAGAATGGAGGAGGGTAAAGGTGTTAGCATGGAAACTATTTAAGATTCAGGCAAGTACTGACATATATAGGTGAGCCAGGACGTGGTTAGAACCCGGTGAGTAGGAGTAAAGGTTTGGAGTGGTTGGATTCTAGAGTTAGAGCCAGCTGGACCTGGTGAGTGAGACAGATGATCAAGGATGAGTCAAAAGGTTTTGCCCAGAGGAACTGAGAGAAAGGAGTTGTCATGTATAGAGACAACAGAGACTATTATGGAGAAGATTTTGGAAAAGTTTTATTTTGGAAATGCATGATTAAACCACTGTAGGTAGACTGGTACACCATAACAATGTGTAACTGATTTGTTTGTAAGGTGTACTACCCTAGCTTTATAGTCCGTGGCAATCTCAGACACGTAAGTCTTCTCCTTCTCTTTCTGTGAATGTTCTCTAGTTGTATTTGCAGTGTGTTTAGTTTCCAGGACGTGGATAAACGGATTTTGTTAGTTATTTCTATGTATTTTGTTCTTTTTTGATGATATTGTTTATGTTCATTTTTGTTTTTTTTAATTATTACTGGTATTTAGAAAAATACATTTTTTAATATTTACTTGTATCCTGTGACCTCGCTAAATATGCTTATTCTAATAATTTTTGTAGATCCTTTTTCATCCTATAACATTATGTTCATTGTTTGTAAATCAACACTGCTTTACTTCTTCCTTTCTAATCTGTATGCTTTTACTTCTTTGTTTTCTGGTGTCATGCTGGCGAGAACATTTAGTACAGTGCTTAATGGAAATGGGTGGGAGCATGCATCTTTGCTTTATTTCTTGTCTGAGAATAGCATTCAGTTTTTCACAAAGAACTATGTTTGCTGTAGATTTTTCATAGATACCTTTTATCTGGTTAGGAAAGTCTGTGTTTTTGTTGGGAGTTTGTCATGAATGGATATAAGATTTTGTCATATAACTTTCTTTGTATCCAATTACATGATGATATGGGTTTTGTCCTTTAATAACTGGTGTAGCATGTTAATTGCTTTTGGATCTTAAACCTCAGATTCCTAAGACCCTCTCGATTGTGCTGCATACTCCTTATTATATATGTTGTTAGATTTAATTTGCTAATATTTTGTTAAGGATTCCTGCTCTATGTTCATGAGGCATATTGGTCTTTGATACCAGAGTAAAACGCATCATAATAAAAGTTGGGACATCTACCCTTTCAATTCTGTGTGGGACTGGTATTATTTTCGTCTTAAATATTTGAGATAATTCAGTAGTGAAACTATATGCTTTTTTAAAAAAGCTGATTATTGGTTAAATTGTTGACTAACTTTTCATAGGCTTAGGCCCTGCCCCCCTCCTTGGGCTGTTCATCTATGTACCTGCTGTGTCTGCAAATTGAGTCTTTGATGTTAATATCTTTTTTTTTCCTTTTTATTTTATTTTATTTTGGGGGAGTGTGGTGCATAAACAATGAATTCTAGAACACTGAAAAAATAAAATTAAATAAAATTTTAAAAATATTTTTATAATGAATTGTTTGCCCCAGGGGCACAGGTCTGTTAATCATCAGGCTTACACATTGCACAGCACTCACCATAGTGCATACCCTCCCCCATGTCCATAACCCAGCCACCCAGTCCCTCCCTCCCACCCCCCAGCAATGCTCAGTTTGTTTCCTGAGATTAAGAATCTCTTATGGTTTGTCCCCTCCTGATCCCATCTTGTTTCATTTTTTCCCTCTCTACCCCCATGACCTTCCACCCTGCTTCTCAAATTCCTCGTATCAGAGAGATCATATGATGATTATCTTTCTCTGATTGGCTTATTTCGCTCAGCACAATACCCTCTAGTTCCATCCACGTCGTTGGAAATGGCAAGATTTTGGTTTTTTGTTGGCTGCATAATATTCCATTGTATATATATACCAGCTCTTCTTTATCCATTCATCTGTTGATGGACATCTAAGTTCTTTCCATAGTCTGGCTATTGTGGACATTGCTGCTATAAACATTTGGGTGCACGTGCCCCTTTGGATCCGTACATTTGTATTTTTAGGGTAAATACCGATTGCTGGGTCATAGGGTAGCTATATTTTCAACTTTTTGAGGAAACTCCATACTGGTTTCCAGAGTGGCTGCAACAGCTTGCATTCCTACCAGCAGTGTAGGAATGCAAGCTCTTTCTCCACATCCTCACCAACATCTCTTTCCTAACTTGTTAATTTTAGCCATTTTCTGACTTGTGTGAGGTGGTTTGGATTTATATTTCCTGATGCCGAGTAATGTTGAGCACTTTTCACATGTCTATTGGCCATTTGGATGTCTTCTTTGCCAGAATGTCTGTTCGTGCCTTCTGCCCATTTCTTGATTGGACTATTTGTTCTTTGGGTGTTGAGTTTGATAAGTTCTTTATAAATTTTGGATATTGTTTTTAATATGTTATTTTTTGGATATGAAATTTGGATTTTTTGGATATGAAATTTGATATGTTATTTGTAAATATCTTTTCCCATTCTGTCGTTCTCTTTTGGTTTCGTTGACTGTTTCCTGTGCTGTGTAAAAGCTTTTGATCTTGATGAAGTCCCAATAGTTCATTTTTGCCCTTGCTTCCCTTGCCTTTGGCGATGTCCCTAGGAAGAAGTTGCTGCAGCTGAGGTCGAAGAGGTTGCTGCCTGTGTTCTCCTCAAGGATTTTGATGGATTCCTGTCTCCCATTGAGGTCTTTCATCCATTTTGAGTCTATTTTTGTGTGTGGTGTAAGGAAATCGTCCAGTTTCATTCTTCTGCATGTGGCTGTCCAATTTTCCCAATACCACTTGTTGAAGAGATTGTCCTTTTTCATTGGATATTCTTTCCTGCTTTGTCAAAGATTAGTTGACCATAGAGTTAAGGGTCCATTTCTGGGCTCCGTATTCTGTTCCATTGATCTGTGTGTCTGTTTTTAAGCCAGTACCATACTGTCTTGATGATGACAGCTTTATAATAGAGCTTGAACTCTGGAATTGTGATGCCACCAACTTTGGCTTTCTTTTTCAACATTCCTCTGGCTATTCGGGGTCTTTTCTGGTTTCATATGAATTTTAGGATTATTTGTTCCATTTCTTTGAAAAAAAAGTGATGGTATTTTGATAGGAATTGCATTAAATGTGTAGATTGCTTTAGGTAGCATAGACATTTTCACAATATTTGTTCTTCCAATCCATGAGCATGGAACGTTTTTCCATTTCTTTGTGTCTTCCTCAGTTTCTTTCATGAGTACTTTATAGTTTTCTGAGTACAGATTCTTTGCCTCTTTGGTTAGGTTCATTCCTAGGTATCTTACGGTTTTGGGTGCAATTGTAAATGGGATCAACTCTTTAATTTCTTTTTCTTCTGTCTTGCTGTTGGTGTGTAGAAATGCAACTGATTCCTGTGCATTAATTTTATATCCTAACACTTTACTGAATTCCTGTATGAGTTCTAGCAGTTTTGGAGTGGAATCTTTTGAGTATTCCACATATAGTATCATATCATCTGCAAAGAGTGAGAGTTTCACTTCTTTGCTGATTCGGATGCCTTTTCTTTTTGTTGTCTGATTGCTGAGGCTCGGGCTTCTAGTACTGTGTTGAATAGCAGTGGTGATAATGGACATCCCTGCTGTGTTCCTGACCTTAGGGGAAAAGCTTTCAGTTTTTCCCCACTGAGAATGATATTCGCTGTGGGTTTTTCCTAATGGCTTTGATGATATTGAGGTATGTACCCTCTATGCCTGCTCTGTGAGGAGTTTTGATCAGGAAGGGATGCTGTACTTTGTCAAATGCGTTTTCAGCAACTATTGTGAGTATCATGTGATTCTTGTTCTTTCTTTTATTTATTAATGTATTGTATCACATTGATTGATTTGTGGATGTTGAACCAACCTTGCGGTCCAGGAATAAATCCTACTTGGTCGTGGTGAATAATCCTTTTAATGTACTGTTGGATCCTATTGGCTAGTATTTTGGTGAGAATTTTCACATCTGTATTTATCAGGGATATTGGTATGTAATTCTTCTTTTTGGTGGGGTCTTTGTTTGGTTTTGGGATCAAGACAATGCTGGCCTCATAAAATGAGTTTGGAAGTTTCCTTCCATTTCTATTTTTTGGAACAGCTTCAGGAGAATAGGAATTAATTCTTCTTTAAATGTTTGGTAGAATTCCCCCAGGAAGCCATCTGGCCCTGGGCTCTTGTTTATTGGGAGATATTTGATGACTGCTTCAACCTCCTTACTGGTTATGGGTCTGTTTAGGTTTTCTATTTCTTCCTGTTTCAGTTGTGGTAGTTTATATGTCTCTAGGAATGTATCCCTTTCTTCCAGATTGTCCAATTTGCTGGTGTATAGTTGCTCATAATATGTTCTTATAATTGTTTGTATTTCTTTGATGTTGGTTGTGATCTCTCCTCTTTCATTCATGACTTTATTTACTTGAGTCCCTTCTCTTTTCCTTTTGATAAGTCTGGCCAGGGGTTTATCAGTCTTAATAATTCTTTCAAGGAACCAACTCCTAGTTTTATTGATTTTTCTACTGTTCTTTTGGTTTCTATTTCATTGATTTCTGCTCTGATCTTTATTATTTCTCTTTCCTGCTGGATGTAGGCTTTCTTTGCTGTTCTTTCTCCAGCTCCTTTAGGTGTAGGATTAAGTTGTATACTTGGAACCTTTCTTATTTCTTGAGAAAGGCTGATATTGCTATGTACTTTCCTCTCAGGACTGCCTTTGCTGTGTCCCCAATATTTTGAATAGATGTGTTTTCATATTTGTTTGTTTCCATGATTTTTAAAATTTCTTCTTTACTTCCTGGTTGACCCATTCATTCTTTAATATGGTGCTCTTTAGCCTCTATGTATTTAAGTTCTTTCCAATTTTCCTCTTGTGATTGAGTTCTAGTTTCAGAGCCTTGTGGTCTGTAAATATGCAGGGAATTATCCCAGTCTTTTGGTATTGGTTGAGATCTGATTTGTGACTCAGGATATGATCTATTCTGGAGAATGTTCCATGTGCACTAGAGAAGAATTTATATTCTGTTGCTTGGGGATGGTATGTTCTGAATATATCTGTGATGTCCATCTGGTCACATGTGTCACTTAAAGCCTTTATTTCCTCATTGATCTTTTGCTTAGATGATCTGTTCATTTCAGTGAGGGGTTTGTTAAAATCCCATACTATTATTGTATTATTGTTGATGTGTTTCTTTGATTTTGTTATTAATTGGTTTATATAGTTGGTTGCTCCCATGTTAGCAGCATAGATATTTAAAATTGTTAGATCTTGGGACGCCTGGGTGGCTCAGTTGGTTAAGCGGCTGCCTTCGGCTCAGGTCATGATCCCAGCGTCCTGGGATCGAGTCCCCCATCGGGCTCCTTGCTCGGCAGGGAGCCTGCTTCTCCCTCTGCCTCTGCCTGCCTCTCTGTCTGCCTGTGCTCGCTCTCTCTCTCTCTCTCTCTAACTAATAAATAAATAAAATCTTTAAAAAGAATTGTTAGATCTTGTTGGACAGATCCTTTAAGGATGATATAAGGTCCTTCCTCCTTTCTTATTATAGTCTTTGGCTTAAAATCTAATTTATCTGATATAAGGATTGCCACCCCAGCTTTCTTTTGATGTCCATTAGCATGGTAAATTGTTTCCCAACACTTCACGTTAAATCTGGTGGTATCTTTGGGTCTAATGAGTTTCTTGTAGACAGCGTATCGATGGGTCTTTTTTATTTTTTATTTTTAAATTTTTTCTGATACCATGTGTCTTTTGATTGGGTAATTTAGCCCATTTACATTCAGGGTAACTTGAAAGATATGAATTTAGTGCCATTGTATTGCCTGTAAGGTGACTGTTACTGTACCTTGTCTCTGTTCCTTTCTGGTGTGTTACTTTTAGGCTCTCTCTTTGCTTAGAGGACCCCTTTCAATATTTCCTATAGGGCTGGTTTGGTGTTTGCAAATTCTTTTAGTTTTGTTTGTCATGGAAGCTTTTTATCTTTTCTTCTATTTTCAATGACAGCCTAGCTGGATATAATATTTTTGATTAAATATTATTTTCATTTAGTGCTCTGAATATATCATGCCAGTCCTTTCTGGCCTGCCAAGTCTCTATAGATGAGTCTGCTGCCAATCTAATATTTTTACCATTGTATGTTACACACCTCTTGACCCCAGCTGCTTTCAGGATTTTCTCTTTGTCATTGAGACTTGTAAATTTTACTATTAGATGTTGGGGTGTGGATCTATTTTTATTGATTTTGAGGGAGGTTCTCTGTGCCTCCTGGATTTTGATGCTCGCTCCCTTTGCCAAATTGGGGAAATTTCTCTAGTATAATGTGCTCCAATATACCTTCTGCCTCCCTCTCTCTTTCTTCTTCTTCTGGGATCCCAATTTTTTTAATACTGTTTTGTCTTATCACTTATCTTTCAGATTCTCCCCTTGTGTTCCAGTAGTAGTTTGTCTCTCTTTCACTCACCTTCTTTATTCTCCATCATTTGGTCTTCTGTTTCACTAATTCTCTCTCTTCTGCCTCTTTTATCCTAGCAGTAAGAGCCTCCATTTTTTATTGCACCTCATTAATAGCTTTTTTAAAAAAAATTTCAACTTGGTTGGATTTTAGTTCTTTTATTTCTCCAGAAAGGGATTCTCTCATATCTTTCATGCTTTTTTTGAGTCCACCTAGCACCTTGATAATCATCTTTCTGAACTCTAGTTCTGACATTTTACTAATGTCAGTATTGATTAGGTCCTTAGCATGTCAGTACTGCCTCTTGTTCTTTTTTTTGAGGTGAGTTTTTCCACCTTGTTATTTTATCCAGATAAGAATAGATGAATGAGAGAACAAAATACTAAATGGGTAGCAATGACTCCAGAATAGTTTACACTAACCAAATCAGAAGAGACCCAAAACTCAGGAGGGAGGGGAGAGGAAGGGCAAGGGGTGGGGAGTAGAAAGGGGGAACAAATGAAAAAAATATACGTATTAGACTGGTGAGTAGAACAGAGCCACTTACTTGATTTGGGGTGTATTTGGTTCTGTTAGAAGAAACTACCTCCGATAATTTTAAACAATGAAAAACATATATATACAAAAATAAGGGTAAACTTGATGAAGGGATGGAATATGATTGTAATGGTGGAAATTAAAAACAATTCTAAAAAAGGAATTGATAAGAAGTTGGTTTTAAAAAACGAGGGGGCGCATCTGGGTGGCTTAGTGGGTTAAAACCTCTGCCTTCAGCTCAGGTCATGATCTCAGGGTCCTGGGATTGAGCCCCGCATCAGGCTCTCTGCTCAGCGGGGAGCCTGCTTCCCTCTCTCTCTCTGCCTGCCTCTCTGCCTACTTGTGATCTCTGTCTAATAAATAAGTAAAATCTTTAAAAAAAAAAATGAGGGAGGGGGGAAGAATGTGGCTGGAGACTAGAACAAAGCCATACCCTAGATTTAGGGTATATTTTGATCTATTAGAAGAAATTGTATCCCAGAATTTTAAAGAAAAATAGAAAAACCTATATGTTCACAAAAAAATAAGGTTAAATACAATGAAGGGATAAAAAATGAGTATAACAATAAAAATTTTAAAATTTTTTAAAAGGTTTTGATAAGATAAAATAGTTAAAAATGTTAAAATAGGAAAGAGGACAGATTTAAAAAACAGAATAAGAAAAAATAAAATAAAAAAAAGTTTAAGTTTGAAAGACTAAAGGATCATATGGAAAAAGCCATGAATTCTTTGTGTTGCTTTCCCCTAGCTCTGGAGTTCTGCAGTTCTCATTGATCTGTGAACTTGGTCTTGGGTCAGTGTTCTTGCTGATCTTCTGGAGGAGGGGCTGTTGCTGTGATTCTCAAACCTCTTTACCCAAGGCGGAATTGCACCACCTTTGCTAGGGGCCGGGCTAAGTAATCTGCTGGGGTTCGCTCTTGGGAGCTTTTGTTCCCTGAAGGCTTTCGGTAGAGCTTTGGAGGACGGGAATGAAAATGGCGGCCACCCAGTCTCTGGCTGGAGGAGCTGAGAGCTCGGAGCCGCACTCCTCAGTGCATCCTGGGAGAAAAGCCGTCAATTCCTCCCGTCTCCCTTGTCTCTGGCCCTGCTTGCTTGGAGCTCCCCTGGCCTTTGACTCAGTGTTTCTATCTCTGGCGCATGGCCCCATTTGGAATCTCAAAACCCTGCAGATTCCTGCTGCGTGGTCCTGTGCCACTTCTCCTGGAGGAGGAAGGAGGGGGTCTCTCCAGATCTCCCACTTGTGGGGTCCCTGCCTGAAGAGCAGTGGCCTGACTGTGCCCTGGATCATGGTTTAAGGTAACCCCGAGCTGAGAACTCACTACTCAGCTCCATCTCTGGAGCCGGCTTCCCTGCTCCGATACCTGCAAGCTCTGTCACACTCAGACACCCCTCGTTTTCTGTGACCCTGCGGGTCCTGAGACTTTACTGTCCCTTTGACAGCTCCATGCCCCGCTTAGCCTCTGAAGTGACATCCCTCAATGGAGCAGACTTCTAAAAGTTCTGATTTTGTGCTCTGCTGCTCCACTACTTGCCGGGAGCTGGCCCTGTCCCCCTGTGGTCTATCCTCCCATCGCTTTTGATTCACTTCTCTGCCTGTCCTGTCTTCCCAAAAGTGGTCAGTTTTTTGTTCCTAGAATTGCTGGTCTTCTCTTCTATCTCCTGTTGAGTTTGTAGGTGTTCAGAATGGCTTGATAACTAGCTGAACTCCTGGGACCTGATGATATTTCGATCTTTCACTCCTCTGCCATCTTGCTCCTCCTCTCTCCTGATGTTAATATCTTTTAACCACTTATTCTCATTCAGTGAGTTATTTAACACTCTAACCCTTAAATTTGTGTCATCTGCCTGCTTTTTTGTACTCACTGATATTTTAAAATTTAAGCAAATTTAAAATACCTTTTTTGAGAATATTATATCACCAACTGAAATGATTGAAAATATTTAGATTAGAAATCTCTGTTGCTATGGACAGAACTGTGTTCCCCCAAAATTCACATGTTGAAGCCTTAGCCTCCAATATGACCATATTTGGAATAAGGAAGTAATTAAATATCATAATATCATAATATTGTATTATCATAAATAATATAAGAGTGGGCCCCTAATCCCATAGGACTAGTGTCCTTATAGAAGACTAGTGCTGTCTCCACTGTGCCAGGACAGCCAGGAGAGAGGCCTTTCCAGGAACCAGACCCTGGTGGAACCTTGAAATTGGACTTTCCAGACTCCAGCACCATGAGGAAACAGAGTTCTGTGGTTCAAGTCACCTGGTGTGTGGTGTTTTGTTGTGACAGTGCAAGCTGGCTGAGACATGTGCTTCATGCTCTTCTCTTTGGAATGTGCTGCCATGTACCTGAGAACCTAATAAGGGCTTTGCCTCTGCTCTTCAGGGAATCCTGGATTGATGTTTGCTTTGCTCTACTGAGGGTGGTACAGTAGCTCATTTAATAAACATGTGTTTCCACAAATTAGAACCACTCAGGATGTTTCACTAGCAATTGATGTGTCCCTCATAACCATGCACATGGTCCTGTAGCACTTCTGAGCTTGTATCACTGAGCCTGCTGGTGCTGTTATGAGATTGCGGAAGTGGAGAGGTACACTCTTCTGAGTCCGTACATCTTTGATAGCTGTTGGCATTGATATATTTTGTTAAATTGCTTATGGGCAATATAGTTTGGGAATTGTATTAAAAATACATGTTTACTGGGACGCCTGGGTGGCGCAGTTGGTTGAGCGGCTGCCTTCGGCTCAGGTCATGATCCCAGCATCCTGGGATCGAGTCCCACATCGGGCTCCTTGCTCAGCAGGGAGCGTGCTTCTCCCTCTGCCTCTGCCTGCCTCTCTGTCTGCCTGTGCTCGTTCGCTCTCTCTTCCTCTCTCTCTGACAAATAATAATAATAAAAAAAAAATACATGTTTACTGGGGCGCTTGTGTGGCTCAGTGTATTAAGTCTCTGTCTTTGGCTCGGATCATGATCTCAGGGTCCTGGGATCGAGCCCCACATTGGGCTCTCTGCTCAGCTGGGAGCCTGCTTCCCCCTCTCTCTCTGCCTGCTGCTCTGCCTCCTTGTGATCTCTCTTTGTGTGTCAAATAAATAAATAAAATTTTTAAAAAAATACATGTTTACTTAGCCAAGAATAATAAAAATAATCCAATTTCCAAAAGCCTATTAATAGTTTTCTGTTTTTGCATAACAAATGACCACAAATTGAGTGGCTTGAAACAGTGCGTGTTTATTGGCTTGCACTTCTGTAGTCCAGCGGTCTCTGGCACTGTGGGACTGTTTCCTTTGCTCATGTTATCACAACACTAACCTTAAGGTGTTCACCATAATAACATCTCATCTAGAGGTTCTTGGGGAGGTCCCAGGGACACCTCTGCTTCCCAACTCCTTCTTGTCATTGACAGAATTTAGTTCCTTGTGATTGTGGGACTGGGGTCCCCATTCCCTTGCCAGCTATTAGCTCTCAGCTCCTAGAGGCTGTCTTCACTCTCAACACAGGACTTTCCATCTCCAGTTAGTAGTGGCACTTTGAGCCTTCCTTGTGCTTTGAACTTTAGCCTTCCTCTTCTACCACGAGCAGGAGAAAATTCTCCGCTCTTAAAATGAATAAATGAAACAAGATGGGAGGAGGGAGACAAACCAAAAGAGACTCTTAATGTCATAAAACAAATTGAGGGGGGTTGGGGGGGAAGAGGGGTTGGGAGAGTGTGGTGGGCTTACATTATATGTTTAAATAAAAGCAAAAATTAAAAAGAAAAAAATGGCTCATGTGACTGGGTCAGACCCAACTCAATAATCTCCTTATTTTAAGGCCAATCTACAATGTAACATCACCTAATTAACGAGAGCGAAGTCCATCATATTCACAGTCCTGCATGTTGTGCAGGGTGTGTACACCAGGAGAACATATTGGGGGCATCTTAGGGTATTACTTGTCACAAAATGCTTTTCTGTAAGTCACTGTGGTTTCGAATCTTGATGGTTTGAATAAAGAAGGGACTGATCAAAAGATTTACTCTATAGTCCAATTGAAAATATGTGTATCTGCTTTGCATTTTTCTAGTATGGTATAATCTTTATCATTATCATTATCATTGTTATTATTGTTAAACATTTTAATTCCAATATAGCTAACATACAGTCTATATTAGTTGCAGGTGGACAGTTTTGTGAGTCAGCAATTCTGTACATTACTCAGTGCTCATCATACATTTCCCCAATAAATAAATAAATGCATTTCCCCAATTCCTTTCACCTATTTTACCCCTCCCTCCACCCACCTCCCCTCTGGTGACCACCAGTTTGTACTCTATAGTTTAGAGTCCGTTTCTTGCTTTATCTCTCTTTTTCCCCCTTTGCTTGTTTTATTTCTTAAATTGCATATATGAGTGAAATCATAACAGTATTTGTCTTTCTCTGACCAACTTATATCGCTTAGCATTATACTCTTTTATCTAGATCCATTCATGTCATTACAAATAGCAAGATCTCATTCTTTTTTTGTGGTTTAGTAATAGTCCATTGCATATATATACCACATCTTTTTTAAAAAATTTAATTCTTAATTTTATTTATTTATTTGAGAGAAAGAGTGTGTGTGAGAGAGAGAGAGCACAAGCATGGGGAGTGGCAGAGGGAGAGGAAGTCTCATCCCAGAACCTTGAGATCATGACCTGAGCCAAAGGCAGACGCTTAACCTATTGAGCCACTAGGGCTCCCCCAACCCAACCTTCTCTATCTGTTTATCTGTCGGACACTTGGTTTGCTTCCATAATTTGGCTATTGTAAATAATGCTACAATAATCATAGGGGTGCATATATCTTTTTCACTTAGTGTTTTTATAATCTTGGGGTAAATACCCAGTAGCGGAATTACTGGATTATATGGTAATTCTATTTTTAACTTTTTGAGGAAACTCCACACTGTTTTCAGTGGCTGCACCAGGTTGCATTCCCACCAACAGTACATGAGGGTTCCTTTTTCTTCACTTGACAACACTTATTGTTTCTTGTGTTTTTATTTTTTACTTTTATTTTTTAGAAAAAGAGAGCAGGGCAGGAGGGACAGAAGGACAGGAGAGAAAAAATCGTCAAGCAGACTCCCCACTGAGCAGGGAGCCTGACGCAGGGCTCCATACCAGGACTCTGAGATTATGACCTGAGCTGAAACCCAAAGTCAGACACTTCACCAACTGAGCCACCTAGGTGCCCCTCTCGTGTTTTTGATGTTAGTCTTTCTGTCGGGTGCAAGGTGCTATCTCATTGTGGTTTTGATTTGCTGATGATGACTGTTGTTGAGCATCTTTTCATGTGTCTGTTGGCCATCTGGGTGTTGTCTTTGGAGAAATGTCTGTTCATGTAGAATGGCATAATGTTTTTAACTAGACAGTGTATACTACGATTTTCTCCCATGATTTGAAAAAATAGCTAAGGCAAAAATGGAAATTAACATTTTCTTTTGCCATCTAGGATGCAGTGCATCATTCCTGAGAAATCTAACTCATCTGTAAACCTGTGATCAATACAATGACTTCTCAGTATACACCTCTTAGTCCCTGCTTTCTTCTGGGCTACAGATTTATATTTCATCCTTCTCACAGGGAATCAACCTATAGATAATCTTGTAGGCAACTGCAGTTCCACAGATCTCAAACCAAAACCACTTTCCTTTCCATGAATTGTTCATCACCTCCTGTGGTTCATGTCACTGTCCGTTACCTAAGGTAGAAGTGGTGGAGTCACCTTTGGTGTTTCCTACTCCATTGTCTTTTTGAACTTGTCACTCATTCTTGTGGGCTAGCCTTATCAGTATTAAAGAGAATTTTAAAACTCCATAAGCTTAAGGATATTGCTTATTGTATACCAACCACGTAGATAAGCTTTGTTCTTAGTAGGCATTCAATAAACATTTCCCAAGTGAATAAATGAACTTAAGTGTTTAGAATTAATTGTGTTAAAAACATTTTGTATTCAGTGGATGTAATTTACCAACCTTGCAGCATGGTTATCTTTCTGACTGCTCATCTTCCTAGTGTTTTTTAAGTCCCTGATTCTTCCTAAAACATAGTTTAATACCCGATATAGTAAGACTTCAGCAATATTTTTAAGTGAGTTACATTGATTGCAAAAGTATAAAATAGTAACTAATATACTTTTGTAGAGGAAGTCTAGAAAAATGCAGTTTCTGGATCAACTTATAGTAACAAATTTTAAGAAGTTATGTTTTCTAGTAAAGAAAGAAAAATATGACTTTTAGTCGTTTTGAGAAAATGTCTATTCTTTCATTTTCTTCATTTCAAATCTACATGTGAGCACAGGACTTTTTAAATCCCCTTTGACAAGTGATAGGAATGGTTTATAGAAATTCCCAACATAAGGGATTTTGTAGACTGTCACATTTAGGTTATGATTCTTTTAGACTTAGATAAATAAAAATGCTGATGTGAATACTAAAAGAACGTATCACCAGGGCATTAAATGGCCACAAGAAATGATTGCTGTTATCCTGCTGGTGTTATCTAAATCCTGGTTTTGAAACAGTGAACACTGAGCTTATTGATTGAAAGTCTGTCTGTGTATTTTGTGCATTAGTCTTTTTGTGTGTTTCCCTTTTCTCCATTTTTCTATTCTTTTTGTTTCACCACACTAAGTTGCAACATGTGAAACTTGCTTTTCTTTCCTTTATAAGGTATATTTAAAAAGCCTTCTTAAAACGTGTACTACTAGAAGTTTATTTCTATTGCAACATTTATCATTAGTTTTTTTTAACATTTTATCAAATGCTTTACTTAGTAATCTCAGTTATATAGTAGTAGATTTAAATTTTTTCTTGTTGTTATTACTTTAAATATGTGGGTTGTACTTGCCCTTTGGTAGCCGGAATGGCTGCCCGCAGATCCATTGTGTGTTTGTGGCTAAGGTGCAGGGTACGTTTATTTGGCATTAGGCCTGTCTGTATTTAGTGGCTGTTGTCCTACACTTGAGAAACCACTTTGACTTTCAGGGGACAGAGCTGGATCTCAGGCATTTGGTTAATGTTACCATGTGGCTCCCCTTGGTAACATTGAATCCACCTGCTACTTTTCAAAGTCGGTGGTTACTCAGTCCTTGTGCCTTGAATCCGGATCAACCATCCCGACTCTCAACCCATTTCAGCCTTGTCACCATCATCCGGAAAGGGGAGTTGCACCCATCCCAGCTATCGTCAAGGCCAAAACTTTGACCTTCCTTGGATTACTTCCATCTTTACCTCTAGGCTGCTTACTCACTCCCCGTTTTTACCCAGCTTCTCATTCACTGAGTGCTTCTTCGGGACAGCTCTCCAGTTCACTTAGATTTGCCTTCAGCTGACTTCACCCCTGTGCTCCGCGGAGTGTCATCACATGTGTGCCCTTGAGCCCCACATTCCTCTGGCTCTTTCCAGTAGCTCAGTGACTTCATCCAGCCTGTGGCACCTATCCCTGCGTGGTCCTTTCTGGCAGCTGTTGAATTTAGACCTGCTGGGTTCCTTTGTGGTGAGTCAGTAGTCAGGTGGTTATATGGTGGTTAGCTAGGCAGTCTGTATTCTCAATTTAAACACTCACGGGTATATCTAAAATATTACTATTTCTGAAATAACACCCAGATGAAGTATTTGCTAAATATAGGTAAATATGGGTTTTGTAAAGTCAGATTACGTTTAAACAGCGTGACTGGATTTCTGTCAAAATTTTAAATCCTAGTATTTCTTGATATAGAAGTGCTTATTATTTTAGGTGGGTGTTATTAAATAATTTACTCGGTAATCAGTATGTGTGCAGATGTTTGCACGCATTCCTTTAAATATCCCTATATCCCTACTCCCTGTGGAGTAGTACTGTTATTGGCCCTGTCTTTTGTTTGTGAGGCCACGGAGTCTTAGAGGGGTAAGTGGCTTTCTCAAGGAACTTGTGTGTCTGCTTACTCAGAGCCTGAAGAACTGGGACGTGCTGTGTTCCACCAGGTTACTCTGGGTTTACCACTGAATTGGTAAGAGGCGAGAGTCTTAAACCCTTTATACTGGATAATCTTCCATTTTAGACTTACTTTGGAGGTATAGTTTTCAGAATCACGGGAAGGGTGAATTGTGCTGTACTTAAGCTAATTCTTTCAGTTCTACTTGAAAAATCATTGTTGGGGCACCTGGGTGGCTCAGTGGGTTAAAGCCTCTGCCTTCAGCTCAGGTCGTGATCCCGGGTTCCTGGGATTGAGCCCTGCGTCGTCGGGCTCTCCTGCTTCCCTTCCTCTCTCTCTGCTTGCCTCTCTGCCTACTTGTGATCTCTCTCTGTCAAATAAATAAATAAAATCTTTAAAAAAAAAAAGAAAAATCATTGTTTTCATCCTTCTTACTTTGAGCAACTTAGGTTTTCATTTGGCTTTCTCAGTTAAAGAAACTTTCATTGATGTTCTCAGCCCAGGGAAAACGCATACTTAATTTTATTTTGGCTTAGAAATGTAGCACTGTGGGATTTGCCTTCTGATAAATGCAAATTACGAATGTTAGAAACAATGTCTTCTCTGCAACCAAAGCACCCTGCAGCTGTTAATTCACGTGGAATAAATAATCATTTATATAGGTCAGAATCCTGGCAGTATATTCAATCAAGTTTCAGTAAATGACCTCTTTTTAAGTCATAGACAGTCTTTCAGTGGGAATGTACTTGGGTGGGAGAAATTATTTAGGTGAGATAGATAGAGAGAAGGCAGGGAGAATTATTGTAAGGCATTAAATTTTCTTTCAAATTCACTGAGATATTGTCTAATGTGTAATTTTGAGTGTACAGCTTGGTAATTTTGTACATGCATATATTGAGAAATGATAACCATAAGGTTAGTTAACATCGCCATCCTCTGCCTTTTTTGTGTGTGGTGATAACTTTTGAGATCTTAACAACTTGCAAGTATGTAATACAGTATTGTTAATTATAGTCACCGGTCTATAAATTAGATTCCCAGAATTTATTCATCTTATAACTAGGAGTTTGTACTCCGACCAACATCTCCCTTTACTCCCCCGCCCTCAACTTCTGGCAACCACCATTCTGTTCTCTGTTTCTCTGAGTCTGTGGTCTTGACAGAAATCCAAAGAAGCATCTTATCTCTTTGTTTTTGTTACAACTTTGGAGCCATTTTAATGATACTGAAAACCATTTATCTGTCATGTGATAACCTCCACTTATTGCATAGAAAGGACTTTGCCTTTTTACATAAAGAAGCCAAAAAATAAATCACCTTTAGAGCCCATTAATCCCTTCTCTCTTTTGATAAATGATTAGAAGAAGCTGCTGTATAAAGCCTTATGTTTGGAAACTCATGTCTACCAGCACATTAGGGAGAAAAACTTTAATATAAAGTGTTCCATGTTATACTACATACAGGGATATATTTCTGGAACTGGTGTTATAGGTGGATTGAAGGATGTCAGAATAGGAAAACATATTCAAAATGTAAAGAAATTCTAATTTTTCGGGAAAGAATATAGACACTAAACTGTTTGGATGGGAAAAAAAAAAAACAACACAAAGGTAATGTTAAAGAAAGAAATCCCATCTGACCTCAAGGAAGATTAGGAATTTGAGTAGGAGCAGTGGACTACTGAGAGGAAGAGTCTTTTGCTTGGACACTTGCTTTCCAACTTGGATGCATCTGTGATCATGCAGGACTGGCCAGTTTCCAGCAAACACATCTAGGTATCTGTGAAATCACATTAAGACAAGACTGACTCATTGATTAATTCATCTAGTGATGATGGTTCTGTGTTGGGGGTTCTTAAGAGTACTTTAAAGTTTGGTGGTTTGCTGGAAGACCCCAGGACACAGCATATAGTTATACTCTTGGTTAAGATTTCTTACAGCAAAAGAGGAAGCAATGCAAGGCATACGAGGCAAAGACCAGGGGGACCTGGCACATCCATCTGATGGTTCTCTCAGTGAAGCAACGCAGGAGCTGTTCATTCCCCAGCAACAACTGTGACAACACGTGGGGAATGTTGTCTACCAGGAAAACTCATTAGAGACTTCATACTCTGTGTTTTTACGGTGGCGGGTTATATAGGCACCCTCTGCCTGACACTGTCCCAAACTGCAGACTTCTAGAAGGAAAGCAGGTGTTTGGCATAAACCACACGGTCTGCACAAGCAGCCTGGCACAGGGGCCCACTGGACTACTTCAGAGCTGAGTTCCCAAGTGCTGGCCAAGGGCCAGCCTTGCAAGCAGGCAGCCTCTCAGAGGAGAGCAGTGTCAGGCCCCTGTGTTAGGTCTTTGCTGCACCAAGCCAGGGACTGTGCTACAGGGACAAAGGGAGATCAGTTACTGCCCTCATGGAGTGTGTGGTCGCTGTGAAAGGCTGAAGTTTAATAAGACACGAACTTAATGGAAGGTGTCACCGTGGGATCTGGAGAGTAAGAGTAGACTGCAATGAGAGCATGAAGGACAAGGGCAGTGAGTGTAGGACATGTGTTTTGGGGGGGCATCTGGGGGGCTCAGTGGGTTAAATGTCTGCCTTTGGCTCCCGGGCTGCTGGGATCAAGTCCCGCGTTGGACTCCCTGCTTGCCGGGGAGTCTGCTTCTCCCCCTGCCTTTCCTCTTGGCTTGTGCTCTCTCTCTAATAAATAAAATCTTTAAAAACAAAAGGACATACGCTTGGTGGGCCAGGTGTTTTTAAATTGGCTCAAGGTCTCACTCAGCCAGGGAAGAGTGGGAAACAGCAGCACGGGGTTGGCACACTTGAAACGCAGGGGGAAGCATGGGGGAAAGTGCAGTCTCAAGTTCCACTTCCTTTCAGGGCCAGCCCCTGACTCAGGCCATTTCTGCTCCAAAGTTGTCTTCCCACCTTCTTGCTAGGAAGACTGAGCCTCTGACTGAGCAGTCAGGGTTTTTAATTTGTAATTCGAGTGAAAATGTATAATGCAGTTCCAAATCGGAAGGTAACAGTTGTCGGTGGTGATCCTGTTAAAGAAAACTGAGATGAAGCAGGAGAGAGGGTCCGAAGCAAGGGCAGCTGGCGTTAATAGGCTTGTACCTTTGTTCCCACCTTCATGATTGCTTCTGTGGCCAGTGGAAACCTAATGCGCTACCTTGTCTCTGCTCCCTTCCCTTCTTGGCCTGCTTGCTGTACGGAGTGAGGCTTGCAGCGGTGGCGTTTGCTCACTCCGTGTCTCCGTGTCCCACTGCGGCGGTCCTCGCCGCGTCTCACTCCTCCGCCGCCTCCTCGCCGAGGTGTGGTGCTTCCGCTGCTCTGGTGAAGATCGCAGGCACCGGTAAGCAGAGGCGGCTCCGCGCTGCAGGGGGCCGATGCGGGACTCGATCCCACGACCCTGGGGCCACGGGCTGAGCCGGAGGCGCGCCGGCCGAGCCCCCCCGGCGCCCCGAAGTCACAGCTTCAGCTCTTGGGGCGGCAGAGTCGGTGGGTAACCGGTGCTTTCTGGCCGCCGCCCCGGCAGCCGCGGCCTTCCTCTGCCGGTGCCTGGAGCACAGCAATGCCGCGGTCAGGCCCCGCGGTGACCCGAGCCGTGAGCTCCCAGGGGGCTGCTGGATGAAGCCGCGGGGCCGCTCCCCATCGCCCGGCGCCACACGGCCTCCCGGCGCTAGCGGAGCGGCTTCGGGGGTCCGGCGGGTCCGGGTCGGGCCCACGCGCCCGGCCGGCGAGCTGCGGACGAGGCTCTGAAGCCGGCAGCGGCGGGGTCGGGGGGCTGAGGAGAGAGGCCGTGTCCACAGTGCGGGCGAGGCGGGCTCGCGGGAGCCGAGGAGCCGCCCGCCCGCGGGGAGGCCGCGCGCCGGAAGCGGCGAGGGCGGCTGCGCGGAGCCGACCTCCCGCGTGCACGCGGCCGCCTGCGAGCACGCGCCGTCTGGGGCTTCAAGCGGGAAGCGGCTCTGGGGGC
>RCUC01134897.1:0-67531 GCA_003697995.1 Taxidea taxus jeffersonii | reverse complement strand
AAAAAAAAAAAAAAGAGACCCCTTATTCTCTATGGTCATGATATACAAAATAGTGGGATCCTTTGTTGAAATCCTCCAAACCTTAAATGAGTGTACTACCCCTGCTTCTCTACACTCATTAAATTATTGCTTTTATAGTAGTAAATCTGGGACAATTTCATCTCCCATTTCGATATTTTGAAATTAACTTCTATTTTAAATCTTGGGTCTAGACTGGTTTTTATCCATTGCTTTTGGAAGGCTTTACAACCTAAAGATTGTAAAACTCCAGATAAAAGGCGGAAAGATGCTATTATTTACTAAGTATCTACTATGTGGTACCATTATTCTTGACTTATTCACATGAATTATTTCATTTAATCTTCACAATCATCATGGATTATAATTATTATTCCCATTATATAAAAAGTTGAGAGGTAAAATAATTTGACTAAAGTCAAAAACTGAAAAAACAAAGTTAGAACACAGGTCCTAGTCCCAGAATCCAAATTCAAAGCTCTTTCCACAGCTATTTTGACTGTGTAACTAAAATCCATACCCTCTTCATGGCAGTTTTTTAAGGCTTTAAAAATTGTTTCTTACCTGAAATATTGTGATTTTACAGATAATTAGTCTCCATTGAAATTTTAATTCATTTTCTAAAAATCACAGAGAAATTTGTGGAATAATAAGAAGAGAAATCCTCCTTTTTTTTTTCCTTCTGAAACTAGACCATATTATTCTCCTTTTTAATTCTTTGCTTTGAACTTGGAAAATGTTTTCACTTGCACAGAATGAGAATTTAGTATTTAAAATATAATTAATTATGGCTAGTGTGTGTATGTAAGTGTGAGTTTGTGTTTGTGTATATATTTAACTTATGTGATATATATTATTGTCTAGTAGAAGTGAATTATTAGACCATTAGAATGGTTCAGAAAAATTTAATGTACTTGGGAAATGATTCTCTACCTATCTCCCCAGTGGTGTTAGAAGACACCAGGGTAATGGGACAAAGCAATGGTTTCCTTAAATGTATCTGAAACAAGTGACAATGACTCTCGCAGACAATGACTACACAGGAGGAAGGGCAGCATTCTTTCTTCTTTCTGCTGTTCTCTATACCTGAGATATGGTTGATATCTGCCCCTGACTTAGTGGTAACCAAAGGGATAACTTTAAGAAGTAAGTCTTTCCATATCATTAATTTATTTACAAAAAACTCTTCTGAGAGAGCTAGCAGAGTATAATAGCCTAGCATAGTCTAGAGAGGGGCATTCCTTTTAGTAAAATAAATAGCTGGGAGGAGATAAATAAGTGGTTGTAGAAAGCATTAAGAAGTAATTGCTTGTGTATCCTAACTCAAAAGAATTTTGAGATTAACACACATGATTTCTAAAGAAAACCAGGTACTGCCACATACCATTCATGTCAAGCCATCCAGAACAACTATCATTGGTTCTAGGTTTGGAGCGGGGACTCAAGGATGCATTGGTCTATTGTTAATCAGATAATGTTTTCTGTTTGTTGTTACTAATGCTTTGATTTAGTATCTTGGGGTCAGTATGTTTCCATGTGGGAAAACTTCAGTCTACCCAAGAAAGTCTATTTTGACTTTCTTGACTCTTTCTTGACTGACTCAAGAAGTTTATGTAAGAATCTGATTCAGTAGTTCAAAAAATGGTTTCTTTTACGTAGCAATGCTGTTCTGTTAAGTGCAAAACCTTTGGTTTAGTGAAAAAGCAAACACTGCATATCATATCTAATGAAAGCTCTGATGTCCTGCAATTAAAGTATTGGACTGATAAGAATTCATTCTGTGGGGGCGCCTGGGTGGCTCAGTGGGTTAAAGGCTCTACTTTGGCTCAGGTCATGATCCCAGGGTCCTGGGATGGAACTCCGCATCGGGCTCTCTGCTCAGTGGGAAGCCTGCTTTCTCCTCTCTCTCTGCCTGCCTCTCTGCCTACTTGTGATCTCTGTTTGTCAAATAAATAAATAAATAAAATCTTAAAAAAAAAAAAGAATTCATTCTGTGTGTTTACTTTATAATTTCTAAAGTGTTCTGTTTCATTCCATGTCTTGAATGTTTAATATGACTAATCATTTCTTGCTCTGGAAACAAGCATGTTCTTTGATAGATTGTTCAGATCTTTAGGTATATAAATTGAAAAGATTTGGATTCTTGACACCATGTATAGCATACAAGTTGATGAAGGGAACTTCACTACCACATGCCAAACTGGTTCTTCAACATTAGGTATTTACAGAGAGATTGATGAAAAATAACATAGGCTTTGGAAAGTTAACCTCCTTTCATTACAAGATTTTATTTTGTTTATATGTTTGATTTTTTTTAAGCTAGGAACAATTGAGCCATCATTGAACAGGTGAAAAAAATCATACGGGTTTACTTTACATATAACATGCACACACACACACACACACACACACACACACATACACAGCCATCGAATAATATGTATTTTTTGAAGCACTTGTGAAGGTTAAGGGAAGACATTGAAATAACTATAGTTGGTGGAGGGTGGGGGAGATAAAGCAGTAATGCTACCAGTTACCTTTATCAGCTATGTCACTCCATTATGTAATTCAGAGATATGTAGATATATCTTTATAGATTGGCTTTGGCTTATCTATTCAGATAGATGTTATCATTTGAGTTGAACCCAGTACATCATACATTCATAAAAGCCAGATGGATGACACTGCTTACAGGAAGTTTAGTGCCTGTCAATAAAGGCCAGATGGGTGCCGCTTCACAAAAAGTTTATATTGGCCAGCTGTGACTGCACTCCAGAGAGTAATGAAATATTCTCAGTTCTCCAAAGAATTTATCTACTCTTTGTTTTCCACTGTAATTGTCTGCAGAACCTTTCAGAACTGAGACATACCATTTCTATAATCATATATAACCTATATCTAAAGACAGTTGCTTTTTGGTATTATATATATCTGTATATATATAATATATATATTACACTCAGTAACCATGCCAGCCAAAGAAAATAAATGAGTCAGGTTGTGAGATGATTTTATGCTGTCCATTTCTTTCACCTGTAAATGGTTTTGAGTCCTATAAATGTAGCTAAAAATATGTCCAAATGTACAAAGGATTTCTTGATGGAAAATACCCCAAATCTATTCTCTTCACCTGTATTAACACACAAGATGCCAAAACTTTGTGGTGAATGAAAATCAAGCCAATGCTGAATGAGGACTAAATTGATATTCCATCTCTATGTGGTTTTGTATTAAAAATTTATTTTTGTCTTATTCTCTTTGCTGACTTGGTGACTGAATTGGTTATGCTTGGTTTCTTAAATTTTCAGTCTCATAAATAGTTTGCTTGTAATTTAATATTATGATTACTTAAAAAACCTAAATTTACAACAGACTTTAAATTCAAAAGACAGCCATCTCAAGGCTCTGTAAATATTCAAATTTATGAATAACACAATAAGAAATTATTTTCCCCATGAAACTTTTTACATTCGATGACCCATAACTTTCTTAGAGTGTTTCACATTTTGTTTCATTTCTGCCTCTATCAGTAGCAATTCCCTCTTGTTTAAGGACTATTTTTTCATAAGCAAAAATTTATATCACCTCATGAATTTTACTGTGTATGTGGTAAAAGTAGAGAATAACCAATCTTAAGTAGTTGTGGATGATGAGGTTAGTAAACTTCCAGCATGTTCAATTATTCAAATTCTTCAAGGTTAGTCACTGTTGGTGAAACCATGGATGTTAAGTCTGTCAGTGTTGGAAACTTATCATATTGTCTAACATAATACACCAGTCATGATAAATCTATACCTATGCAAAGAAAAGAATTTCAATTAAGAAGAGGGAAAGTATGAATCTCTCCCTATCACTGGGGTCTTCATTGCCTCCAAATTTCTTCAGCTATTTCAATATAGCTTTTTTATACACAAAGTTTGAGAAACTCTGAGTTAAACAATCAATAAAAGATCCCTTTAAATTTCAGGTGTCTGGGGGAGCCTGGGTGGCTCAGTTGTTAGGTGTCTGCCTTTGCTCAGGTTATGATACCAGTATCCTAGAATTGACCCCCATACCAGGTTTCCTGCTCAGCAGGGAGCCTGCTTCTCCCTCTTCAATTCCCTCTCTCACTATCTCTGTCATAAACGCATAAAATCTTAAAAAAAAAAGATCAGGTGTCTGAGTCGAGAGTTCAGATTGGATACCACTTGGATTATTTGGTGAGAAAGTTCAGGGGAAAAAGAGCAGCAGTACACACTCAACCCACACTTCTCATGGACCAGCAAGCCAAAAATATGGTTAGTCAGTATGCTAACCACACTTGACTTTCTAATTCTCAAAGTAGAAGGGCTACTTCACAGGTTGCAACACAATATCATGATGTTGTTGAAGAGAGAAAATTGTTCCACTGCTGTCTCCCAGCAGGAAGAAGAATTTATGGCTTGAGAAGAAACACTTCAGTAGTTTAGGCCTATTGAAATAGAGTTTAAAGAGTGAAGGACTTGAACTCCAACATTACCATGTTGACAAGACACAGTTTATTTTTATGCATGGGGCAAAATAATAGAGTGGGACCAGATTTCTGAGATTCTAGGAATCTGATCTCCTTAAAGAGCTCTCACAGTAAAATACTAGAAATTGTCACCGATGACAAAGTAGGGAGATCCTGAGCTTACCTTTTCCCACAGAGAATCTACACCTACGTACATAACATCTCTGAGAACAAACTAAAGACTTGCAAAACAGATTATACATAACTAAGAATTCAAATTCTTAGGAGTTTGAGGAGAGACAGAGATGTGTTTTGATCAGGATTCACAGAAGAAGGGATATTACAACCATAGAGTCCTTCCCTGAGGAATGAGAGCTTGAGCCCCACACTGGGATCCTGGGGATCTGTACTGGGAAGAGGAACTCCCAGTGTCTGGCTTTAAAAACTGACAGACCTTATGTCTGGGAGAGCAGAAAGGCAGTAAGAAACCAAGACTCCTCTCTTAAAAAACATATGTATACTCTCACTTGCTCTGAGTCCCAGGGCAGAGGCAGCAGTTTAAAAAGAGTCTGAGTTACATTTGAAGGGGATCTATTGATTAATTTAATCAATGTATGCTGGAGGGGCAGGGATATGTTGGATTGTTCTCTGGGGGACAAAAGCACCGATGGGCATCATTTTATTTATTTATATATTTTTGTCACTTCCCTTCTACCTAGCATGTCTGGTTGCATTTCTGGCACTTTCAATCTACTGGGTGAAGACCACTTGCCCCACTCTGGCTTTCTCCTGTGGACTTGCTGCACTGTACACATCTGCCCCACCAGTAGCTTCTCTCAAGCACCTGCTACCCCAACCTCCCTAGAAGGTTGCAATGGCCAGCATTAGAGCTCTACCCAAGTAGCTTCCCCAGCTGTGCCATTTTCAATGAGCACACTTGGCTGGCACTGAAACCTCTCCCTTAGAGCCCTGCCCCAGGGCCAGGCCTCTATATTAGAATGCCTATAATAGTGATATCTGAAACTCACAGCAAGCCATGCTGGAAGGCTTCCCTGTCCACCAGTGAGCCCAGAGCCATTGCAGCCAGGTCCTACAGCCAGCTGCACTGGGGGCCAACCTGCACACCAGTGCCCACAAAAGTCATGTTCAGGCCTCTCAGTCAGACAGGGTATGGGCCAGCCCTGCTCACAAGCATTCCCATAAATTTCATAGCCAGACTTCACAGACAGCCATAGAAGGTGACAACCCTTCCCACCACCAAGTCCACAAAAATCAGGACTCAGAAATAACAGGAGGAAGCTTGCAGCTTACAAGGGTTCAGTGGGGCAAGTGGCTCAGAGGACCAAGGACAGTTTGCAGTACAAAGCTCCACAGGACACCTTTTTCATAAAGCTAATACTTCAAGACCAGGAGCCATAACAGATATACTACTACACAGGAAAACAAAACAAAACAAAACAAAAACAGAGAGGTAGATAAAATGAAAATACAGAAGAATATGTTCCAAATGAAAGAACAAAGCAAAACCTCAGGGAAAACAAAATAAAGCAAAGCAAAACACCTAAATGAAATGGAGCTAAGCAATCTATCAGATAAAGAGTTCAAAATAATGGTCATAAAGGTGCTCATCAAACTCAGAAGAGTGGATGAACAGAGTGGGAACTTCAACAAAGAGATGGAAAATAACAACAACAAAAAAAAACCAAAACCAAAACAAAACAATCAGAACTGTAAAAAAATACGGTAGAAGGAATCAATCAGATTAGAGGAAGCAGAAGACCAGATCAGCAATCTGAAGGACAGAGTAGTAGAAATCATCCAAATGAAAAGAAAAAAAAAGAATAAAAAATGAAGATAGGTTAAGGAACCTATAGGACAACATCAAGAATATAAAAAATTATATTATAGGAGTCCCAGAAAAAGAAGAGAGTGAAGGAGTGAGAAAAGAACAGAAAAGTTATTTGAATAAATAATACCTGAAAACTTTCCTCACCTAGGGGATAAAAGGGACATCCAGGTCCAGGAAGCATAGAGAATACCAGGAAACATGAACTCAAAGATGTCCACATCAAGACAGATAATAATTAAAATATCAAACATTAAAGATAAAGAGGCAATCTTAAAAGTACTAAGAGAAATAAAAATTATTATGAACAAGAAAAACTGCATAAGACTATCATCAGGTTCCTTACCAGAAACTTTGCAAGCCAGAAGTGATAGGAAATATTCAAAGTGCTGAAAAAAAAACCAAAAACTAAAACAAAACAAGAATACTCTACCTGGTAAGGTTATCATTCAGAATTGAAAGATAGAGTTTTCTGGACAAACCAAAATTAAAGGAGTTCATCATCATTAAGCCAGAATTACAAGAAGTGTTAAAGGGACTTCTTTAAGCAGAAAAGACTACAAATAGAAATAAGAAAATTATGAAAAAAAAATCCCACTAGTCACAAACATATAGTAAAGGTAATTAATTAATCACATATATAGCTAGTCTGAAAGTTAAAAGATAAAAAATAGTAAAGTCAACTGCATCTACATTAATTAGTTAAGGGAAACACAAAATAAAAACATGCAAAATATGACATCAGATACACGAAATATGGAGGGGGAGAGTAAAATTGTAGTGCTTTAGAATGTGTTGAAACTTATGTGACCATTAACTTAAAATTGCTATATAAATAAAGTAATATATATGAACATCATAGTTATCACAAACAAAAACCAACATCTATTTCATTAATTGAAACACACAAAATAAACAGGAAAACAAACATAACACTAAGGAAAATAACCAAATCACAAGGGAAAGGAGCAAGAGAAGAAGAAAGGAAGAGAGAACAAATACGAAAAAACAACCAGAAAGCAATTCTTAACTGTCAATAAGTGCATATCTATCAACAATTGCTTTTTAAAAGTAAATGGACTAAATGTTGTAATCAGAAGACATAGGCTAACTGACTGTATTTAAAAAACAAAACAAAACATGTATGTGCTGCCGACAAGAGACTGACTTCAAATTTAAAGACACACACAGACTGAAAGTTAGAGGATGGAAAAAATTACTCCATGCAAATAAAAACAAAAAATAAATGGGTGGAAGTACTTATGTCATGCAAATTAGTCTTTAAAATAAAAACTATAACAAGAAAAAAAGAATGATTTACATCATGGTCAAGGAATCAATCCAACAAGAGGATATAATAATTGGAAATATCTATGCACACAACATTGGGGGCACCTAAATACCTAAAGCAAATATTAACAGATGTAAAGGGATAAAATGACAATAATACAATAATAATAGTAAATAGATAAAATAATAGGGGACTATTGAATTTATTGTAATAAATACAATAAGATTGTATTTATTAATATAATAATAATAGGGAACATCAATAGATAGGTCATCTGGAAGAAAATCAATAAGCAAACATTGACCTTATATGATGCATTAAGCCAGATGGACTTAATAGATATATATGGAGCATCTCATTGAAATACAGTAGAATATACATTCTTTTTCAGTGCACTTAGAACATTCTTTAGTATTGATCATATGTTAGGCCACAAAACAAACCTCAATCAATTTAAGAAAATTGAAATCATATCAAGCATCTTTTTTAAACACAGAAGTATGAAACTAGAAATTAATTACAAGAAAAAAAAGGCTAAAAATTACCATAAATACATGGAGGCTAAAAAGATGCTACTAAATAACTTTGTGGTCAATGAAGAACTCAAAGAAGAAGAAGAAAAAAAGGAAAAAAAAAAACCTCGAGACAAATGAAAACAGAAACCCAGAATGTCCCCAAATCTATGAAACACAGAAAAAGCAGTTCCAAGAGGGAAGTTTATAACAATATAGGTCTACCTCAGGAAACAAGAAAAATCTCAAATAAACAACTAACCTTATACCTAACAGAATGAGAAAAAGTACAAACAAAACCCAAAGTTAGTAGAAGGAAGGAAATAATAAATTGAATAGAAGAAGGAAGGAAATAATAAATTGAATAGAAACTGAAACAAACAGGGGTGCCTGGGTGGCTCAGTGGGTTAAAGCTTCTGCCTTCTGCTCTGGTCATGATCCCGGGGTCCTAGGATCGAGCCCCACATCGGGCTCTCTGCTCAGTGGGGAGCCTGCTTCCTCCTCTCTCTCTGCCTGCCTCTCTGCCTACTTGTGATCTGTCAAATAAATAAATAAAATCTTGAAAAAAAAAAAAGAAAGAAACTGAAACAAACAAAAGGAAAAGATCAATGAAACTAAAAGTTCTTTCAAAAGGTAAACAAAATTAATAAACTTTTGGCCAGACTCACCAAGAAAAGAAGAGAGAGGGCCCAAATAGATAAAATCAGAAATGAAAAAAGAGAAGTTATAATGGATACCAAAGAATACAATGGATCATAAGAGACTACAACAAACAACTAGGACAACACGGAAGAAATAAACTCCCCAAAACACAATTTTCAAAAGAGTCAGGAGAAAGTAGAAAATTTGAACAGACCAATTACTAGTAAAGAAACTGAATCAGAAATTCAAAAACTCCCAGGACATCTGGGTGGCTCAGTTGGTTAAGCATTCAACCATTAATTTTGGCTCAGGTTATGTGCTCATGGGTCATGAGATTGAACCCTGGACTGGGCTCCATGCTCAGTGGGGAATCTGCTTAAGATTCCCTCTTCCCTCTCCCCCACTCATGCACTCCCTCTCTCTATCTGAAATTAATAAATCTTTAAAAAAAGAAAAAAATTTAAAACTCCCAACAAATAAACACCCAGGACCAGGCAGCTTCACTGATGAATTCCAAGAAACATTTAAATGAGTTCATACCTCTTTTTCTTAAGTTATTAAAAAAAAAAAAAACTAACAGGAAATAAAGATTCCAAACTCATTCTATGATGCCATAATTGCATAATACCAAAACCAGACAAAGGCACCACACACACACACACACACACACACACACACACACATCATTGGTCAATATCCCTGAAAAAACTTGATGCAAAAATTCTCAACAAAATATTAACAAACCAAATTCAACAATACATTGAAAGGATCATACACCATGATAAAGTGGGATTTAATCCAGAGATACAAGAATAGTTAAAGAATGGTAGATTACTGATAATTTACCCACCATTTTCTTCAACATGGATGGAACTGGAGGAGATTATGCCAAGTGAAACAAGTCAAGCAGAGAAAGACAGTTAACATGGTTTCACTTATATATGGAACATAAGGAATAGTGTGAAGGACCACAGGGGAGGGGAGGGAAAACTGAATAGGAAGAAATCAGAGAGGGAGATAAATATGAAAGACTCTGGATTCTGGGAAACAAACTGAGGGTTACAAAAGGGGGATGGGGTAACCAGGTGACAGGTATTAAGGAGGATATGTATTGGGATGAGCACTAGGTGATATATGCTACTACTAGTTGAATAGTTGAACACTACAACAAAAACTTATGATGTACTATAGGCTGGCTAACTACTTATTATAATAAAAATAATAATAAAAAATAAAAAAATGAAGGAATGAATAAATAAATAGAAATGGACAAAGATCTGAATAGACATTTCTTAAAATAAAATATACAGATGATGAACAGGAACATGAGAAAATGCTCAACATCACTAATCATCAGGGAAATGCAAACCAAAACCACTTTGAGATATCACCTTTCATCTGTCAGAATGGATATTATCAAAAAAACAAGAAATAACAGGTACTGGTGAAGATATAGAAAGATGTGAAACTTTGTCCACTGTTGGTGGGAAGGCAAAATGGTGCAGCCACTGTGGAAAACAATGTGGAGGTTCCTCAAAAAAAACTAAAAACAGAACTGAAACTAGTACAGTATTGTATGTCAACTACACTTCGTAAAAAAAAAAAAAGTTGTTGTGACCTAATACTATGGACACGTTTTTTTTTTTTCCAAATAAAAGGAGTTAGCATTACAGATAAAACAATATGTCTTTTAAGATCTTTTATAAAGTGCTATCACTAATTGCATAAATATCTGTAGCTATCACAATCAAGTTGCTTCAGGAAATTTTAAAATTAATAGTAAGTTCTTAATTGGAATGATAAAATATTCCCTGATACATTTAATACTTATTTTAATGAGGGTACTATTTATAAAACTTATAAAAAATTTGGATAACCTGGAAAAGGTTTAGAGTCATGTAAATACATGGTTTACAATGAAGTCCAGGAAGATTTGTAACTTGGTTTTTTTTTTTTTTTTGTATTTGTTTTTGTTTTGTATGTTTTGTTTCAGCTTGAAGAAGATAGCTGTGATTATATTAATATTTATTGAAATATTTTGATAAAAATAATTCTACTTGGAAACATAAGAATATTCTTTCTGTAATAGTCTGGATATTCATGTCTTAAAGTAGACCTCTAAAAGATGATTCTAAAGTTGAAGAACCAAAAAGGCAGATAATTTTTATAATAGTAAAATTAAAATAGGCACTTGATTTTTCTTGCTTGATCTGAATGGGTTTTTATTTCTCTAGACTGAACTTAAACATGAGGGAAGTCAATCATAAATGTTATATATATGTATATTTTGCAAAATCTTATTTGATCTTTACTGGATTTTTAATCAGACAGAACAAAGCTTATGGAATTTTAAGGGCTTATATTTGGTTCCAAACACATTATACATTTACAGACTTTTTTCTAATATTTTAAAAAATTATTGCTAGTTTGCTTTTCTGAAACAGATGTACAGCACAGATAGCAACACCAAAGGAATGTTTTAATTTATTAATTAAAATGCTATAGCTTCTTCAAGGCTGGTACCTAAATGCAAGCAAAAGCAGTGATCTGTGAATTAGTTTCTCTTCTCAGAGGTAGAGTTGCCATGGATATTTAAATAGGATTTAACTGCAAGAGAAAGTTCTATGGCTGAATCAAAGCATTAAAACATTTCAGTGAAGTTTAGATTTTGTTTCAGTTTCCAAACTTGCAAATGGATTTCCCTAAGCATGAAAGGCAGAAGTTGAGAAGTCTGGGAAGAATGCTGTCACTGTAAAGCAAAACCTAGTCCCTGATTTCTGTGTAAATGCCACCATTCCATTTCAATGCTGACTTCCAAAGTCTGATCATGATTCCCTTTGTGGTCATCTACAACGAAAAACATCTAACTGATAACAAGGTAGCATAGCTTTTGTTTTCTTAACAGCTGAATGGCAGATCATTCATTTTGGCTTAAGAGCTTGGAGGAGAATCTGAAGAAGGAACTAAAGCAAATTCCCTTCCCATAATTACGTTCCAAGATGATATCTCAAGATCAAACTTCACTGAGAAAGTTCCAGATAGCATTGGCACTGTGCAAGGGGGCTCAACAAATGGTTCTTGATAGGGTCAATCACTCATTCTCTGACTAGATCTGGTCTAGATCAACTTAACCAGAGATGCAGAGAGGGAATGACAAAAGATCTAGGTTAAATCTGTGGTATACTTACAGCATTTATCTCTTTCATCGTTGGTTTTATGAAGACCGATAGCTCTGATTAGATTCAAGTTGATGTTACCTTTCATATTCTTCCTTCCTCAAAGGATGCCCCTTAGCAAGCTGAGTGTGGGGAAAGACAGTGCCAGCTACATTTTTGAAGGTTTCTTGGCCATTCCCTTGCTATCTATAAATGTACTCCATTTCTTATCAGCCTCAGTATCTAATGCTTTTCTTTAGGCTTAAAATGAGTGTTCTATTTGTGATTTAATAGAACTTACAAGTTCAGGGTGCCTGGGTGGCTCAGAGGGTTAAGCCTCTGCCTTCGGCTCAGGTCATGATCGCAGGGTCCTGGGATCGAGTCCCGCATTGGGTTCTCTGCTCAGCAGGGGGCCTGCTTCTCCTCTCTCTCTCTGCCTGCCTCTCTGTCTACTTGTGATCTCTGTCTGTCAAATAAATAAATAAAATCTTTATTTAAAAAAAAAACAAAAAAAACTTACAAGTTCAATCTTTATAATTAATGGACAAAATATAGCAGATAAAAATAGAGAAATTATTAAAGTAAAGTTAGTTACTGGAGAATCAAATGCAAAGGAGATGTGAGGACATTGAGCTATGATAGATGCAAGTTGCTGTCTATAATATTTATTAAATATGACCTTGGAAAACACTGAAGACTATTTAATCATGTACTGCCAATTAAAATGACACTCTAGTCAAAAAGAATCCTGGGGGTGCCTGGTGTTCAGTCAGTTAAGTATCTGACTCTTGATTTCTGCTCAGTTTGTGATCTCATGGGTTGAGAGATCAAGCTCCGCCTCAGCTTCCACACTCAGTGAGGAATCTGCTTGAAGATTCTCTCCCTATACCCCTCCTCTGACCTGTGCTCCCTTGCATGTCTCTCTCTGGAATAAATAAATAAAGCTTAAAAAAAAAGGAGAATCCTAGATTGCTAAAACACTCCTAAAGATAGACAGTATGAGTAAAACTCATCTAAAGTTTCAGTATATCAGTATATGCCAGAGATATATATATATACTGATATATAGGTAGATATACTAGTATATCAGTATATACCAGGTATATTCAGTATATACCAGAAAACTTATAAGTATAATGGTTTTATAAAACTCTTCAAATTAACCCCAAAGAACTAGAAACTGATTATATTCTTTTTGATGGATTAATACAATTTATGAAGGAATCAGTACATCTACGAACAAAATTTATGAATCTGAGTCTTAGATCTGTACCTCTCTTTACCACTAGTTCTTTAGAAAATGGAGTCTGTGACCAAGCTCACTTGCTAGGCAGAATCCTAGAGCAGCAGGTCTGAGGAAAGGAAAGTGAGGCCAGGAAAGAGGGAATGCACATACAAAAGGATATATAACCAAGCTGGCCATAGCTTCACAAGAAATACAGTTGATTGCTTGGTTCTACACACTGTTTTCCCAATGGGCCCTGAATCAGAGTTGCCCTTTTAGGGCAGGGATCCACAGAATTTATCTGTAAAAGTCCAAACAGTAAATACTTAGACTGTGTAGGGCATATGGTTTCATTCACAATTATTCAACTCCATTGTTATAGCATGAAAAATATCATAGACAATAAGTAAATAAATGAGCATGTCTATGTTTCAATAAAACTTTACCAAAGTAGAAGGAAGGTCAGAATGCCCCTTTCACTATTTGACAAACTCCGTCTTAGAGGGAAAAGTGAAAGGAATTTACTCACCCTTTCTTTCCTGTCTCCCCTCTTTCATTGGTCAAAGTTCACCTCCTGGGGCACTAATTCTTCTGGACTTTGTCCCACCCTTCCCTATAATCACTGAGTAAATAGATTCTACATACCACAGCATGGTTGGTGCATTATTTGAGCTTGGAAATGTTGGAGGAGTCATAGCCTTCATAGATCAGGTTAAACCCGATTCCAAGAACCATTGTGGCTGCCACCATGGTAGCAGGGATGAGATGCTGAGAAGAAGCAACAGTGGTGGCAGCTTGAGCTCTCTACATGGACTGGAGCCTGGAATCCTGATGAGGCTGACCCAATCTGGGGAACTCCCTAATCTGAGTATGATAATGTGTACTATTCAAATAAGGATTCAAACTTTTCATAAAGAAAATAAAAGTGAGAAGGTCTGATGGACACATATTTGACCTATGTTCTTTACTCTAATGTTTGTTACATTACCACCACTGTGAAAAATGTTAAGAACATTCTCTGGAATGTTGCTGAACGTATTTCTTCATTAATACCTGAGCCTTAAATGGCTGCTGAGAAAATTGGGATAAAAGCAAAAGTTGAAAATAATATCCAAAAAGATGCCATGGTCCTCTCAGGTGTCTCTGGAACTCTTATCATAGGCAGGATAGTTGGTTAGATGGCCATCAGAGATCTTGGCCTTTTTTTTTTACATAGCCAAGCCCAGGCATTGGTATCAGAGAGTCTGGATTCATATCCTGGTTTGTCTCATGGAACAGTATGATTCTGGGCAAATTCATCCTTCTCTGAGCCTGTTTCCTTGGTTGTAAAGTAGGAAAATAATACCTATTGCTGTGAAGATTAAATGAGATAGCAAGTAAACTGAAAAATACAGTGCCTGATAACACTGGGCATTCAATAAATGGAAATTATAAGCTACTTTGTGTGTTTGCCTGATAAAACTACTCTTACACTCATGGGACCTCTTGAGAGAAAGATTTCTGTGGATGACAGAGTTGGTCTCCATTCCTACCTTTACCATGTACTATTGTTGTAAACATGCATCATGGGTGATGTCATCTTTGTGGGCCTCAGTTTTTCCATCTGTCAAATGAGCATATTTTATATCTACTTATAAGATATTATTGGGAGCATAAATGATTTAAATATGTGTGCAAAGTACCTGGTACTTTGTTTGACATATAGTAGGAGTTAATGATAGCTATTATAATTATATAGTTATTATAATTAATACTTCTCTCATATAGAAGTATAATATAACAAATAGAGTTAATCACTAGTGTCTTTCCTAACTGCCTCTTCTTATAAAGATGTAATGTATTATGAGAAGAGTAGGTAAATCTGTGACTTTTTGATTTTTCTGTTTCAATCTTTACGAGAATTGTCTGAATACATCAGTACTGTCCTAAGCACTGCCCTATGTAGTGAGCTAAATAGCAGACTGAAAAAATACAAGCTTGACCTTTAGTAGCTTTCACACCATGATGCTGTGATAGTGGAAAAGAAGTTGAAACTCCCCTATTTCAAGTACAAACTACCCCCAAACACTCTATTGTTTTCCTTTACATATAGTCAACCACCACAGCAATCTTATAGGTAGGCACTCTTATTTTCAGTGTACTAATGCTTAGAAAATTTATGTAACTTCCACAAGGCTGTAGAGTTATACTAAGACCCAGCTAAAACCCTGAGTTGTTTGGCACCAAAGCCCTTGCCTTCGACTATTCCATACTAAGTCCTTGCATGAGAATGGAAGTCACAGAATTTCCGGTTCTGCCTGGGCCATACACTTGATTTGTGGCCTTGAACAAAACATCAGTTTCTAGGCCTCAGTTTGCTAATCTCTAAAATGAGATGATTATATCGTCTTGACTTGGTTCACTCCAAATCTGTAATTCTGTGCATACTGTTTAGAAGAAATAATGATAATAAGTGCATCTGTGGTTGGGAAGAGGTGGCGGTCAAGATGTTCTGGAGAGAGGGGATAGACAAAGTATGCCATTGTTAGCTGTCTTGTCCCTCTAGCAGGAGGTACACATGCCCTCAGCCAGCTGACAAGCTGACACTTTTCAAACATAAGATTACATCACTCCAGTATCTTTCCATCTTACTTCAATGGCCTATCAGACTCTACTTGATTTTCCTGTCACCCCATTATCCTACTAACTTCATCTTCTCCTCTGGTCCTTGCTCACTCCTCCTTAGGCCCTGGAATACATCAAGCACACTCCTGGCTCAAACCACCCCACTTGTTATTACCTTGCTTGGATATCCTCAAGACCAGGTCCCTCATCTCCTTAGGGTCTTTGAAAAAATGACACCTGTATTCTGGGGTCTTTCTGGACCATTTGTTTAAAATCACTCTTTTTTCAGCTATCCTCATACCACCTCCTGTTTCATTGTCTTCATAGCATGTAACCATCTTTGATATATTTATATATTGCCTATCTCTCCTCTTGTAGAGTGGAGGAAGCTTTTGTCTCTGTTGGTCACTACTGGATCTCCCATGCCTTGAACAATCCTAGCACATTTTTGAATGAGTGAAAAATCAACATTTGAAAAATAGAGGATAAAGCAATATAATATTTTATTTATATATATTATTTGTGTGTATATAATCAAGTACATATATAATTTTAAATGTATAAAATATACATATTTTATGTACATATATAATATAAATTTTATATACCTCTGTGTGTATGGCTTATAGAAATAATTAATTGGCTCTGGTCCAAGATGGTGACATAGAAAGATGCTGAACTCACCTTTTCTATGAACACACCAAATTATACCTATTTATAGAGAAATTCCTCCTGAAAAACTGATGGCAGACTGAACAGCTTATGAACAACAAAACAAAAGATAAGAGAGAATGGCAAAAGAGACAGAGGCAGAGTAACGAAAGGAACCCCCACCTTCAGTACTGTGAACTGCAGTGTGGAGGTATAGCACAGAGGGACCAGGAACAGATTCATTTGTCCTTGTGCATAGAAAAAAAAAGTTTAAAAGAACTGATAGTTTATAAAAGATCCAGCCCTAGAACTCTGCCAAATGGTGGGGGAGATCTCTGGGTGGGAAGAGCTGGTGGACACGGTCTATGCTCCCATCTACCTTGAAAGTGCAGGCCAGTGAAAGGTCTGGGTGTCCTAACCTGCCTGCTGCTTCAGTAAGCCCCAGGCCCCTGGCCCACATCAGCCTTAGCCATCCCACCAAGGAGATCACAGGACTGTGTGCACCAGAACACCCTGGTCAACACTTGCTATAGTACAACCTTTGTACCAAGGTGACACAGGCACAAAGCACCCCAGAACACTCCAGGCCCCTACCACTTCTGCTTCAGATGGCTTGCTAGTGTAGTTCTGTCACAGAGCATTCCAGTACCTCCTGACTGACACCTGCTTCAGATCTAGCTGCTCTGTCAGGATGCCCCATGCATGGAGCATCCTGAGAACCCCTGCCCTATGCCAGTCTCAGTTATAGCCACATGTCAGGGTACCCCCCTACCCTGTGCAGAGTACCTTGGAGCACTCTCACCCATGCTGGGCTCAGCTCCCAGTGCTCAGCCAAATTGCCCTCTGTGCTGAGCACTCTGAAACATGCCAGCATATATCCACTTCAGCTTCACTGTCCTGCCAAGGCACAATTTGTGCAGAGAGCCCAGGGACCACACCAGCTCCTACTTTAGCTTTAGCTGTCCTTCCAGGCAGCTGCCTGTGTGGAGTACCCGAAGATCACTGGCTTGCACCACGCCCTGGCTCCAGCCACTTCTCCAGGGAAATCTCTGTGTGGAGAATCCTGAAACACTCCAATTTACACCCATTTCAGCTATTCTTCCAGGGTGCCCTCTGTGCACAGAATATAGGAGTTCCTGGCATGCACATTGCCTCAGCTCCAGTTGCCCTACCAAGACACACCCTGCGTCGAGTGCCTTGAGACATCCCAGCTTGCACCCACTTCAGCTTCAGCTGTCCTGCAATGAGCATCTGCTACACAGAGCCCTAGGATTTCCTGGCCTGAGCCCTGCCTCATTTTCAGTGATCTTCACGGGGCAGCCTCTGTGCAGAGAGCCCTGTGATAGTCCTTCTTACACTGATTTTGGCTTCAACTATCTTCCTTGGTGCCCCATGGGCATAGAGCCCCAGAACCACTTGGTTTGCACCCACTTCAGGTTCAGCTGTCCTGTCAGGGCACCCTCTGAACATAGAGCCTCTGAGTCACCTAGGCCCACATCTACTTCAGCTCTAGCTATCCTAGCACAGCCCCAAAGAGAGAACAAGACAAAACCTGCACAAAAATAACTAAATGAAATGGAGATAACAAATATGCCCAATAAAGAATTTAAAAATGATCATAAGGATGCTTACCAAGCTGGAGAGAAGAATGAAAGAATCAGTATGATTTTCAATAAACAGATAGAAAAAAGAACCAGTCAGAGTTGAAGAATTTAATAACTGAAATGAAAATTACAGTAAAAGGAATTAACAGATTAGTGGATACAGAAAAACGTAACAGCAATCTGGAAGACAGGATAATGGAAAGCACCTAAGCTGAACAGCAACAGAGAAAAGAGTAAAAACAAATTAGGATAGGTTAAGCAATCTCTTGGATGACATCAAGAGAATAAACATTTATATTATAGGGATTCCAGAAAAAGAAGGAGGAAAAAGAGGGGAAAAAAAAACTTATTTGAAGAAACAATAGCTGAAAACGTTCTAAACTTAGGGAAGGAAATATACATCCAGTTTCAAGAAGCACAGAGTGTTTTAAACAGGATAAACCCAAGGAGTTCCACACCTCAACACATAATAATTAAAATGTCAGATGTTAAAAGTAAAGAAAGAATTTTAAAAGCATCAAGAGAGAAGCAAAAAGTTATGTACAAGACTGTGGAAGGAGCTGAGATGCCCTTTAATAGATGAGTGGATGAAGAAGATGTGGTCCATATATGCAATGGAATTTTATTCAGCCATCAGAAAGGATGAATATCCAATATTTGCATCAACATGGATGGAAATGGAGGGGATTATGCTGTTATTATTTCCTCATTATCATATGGTTTCATTTATTTGTGGAACATAAAGAACAGCATGGAGGACTTTGGGAGAAGGAGGGGAAAAATGAAGGGGAGGAATTGGAGGGGGAGACAAACCATGAGAGACTAGAACAAACTGAGGGTTTCAGAGGGGAAAGGGTTGAGGGGATGGGTGAGCACTTGATGGGTATTAAGGAGGACATGTATTCCATGGAGCACTGAGTGTTATACACAAACAATGCATCATGGAATACTACATCAAAAACTAATGATGTACTGTATGGTGACTAACATAACATAATAAAAGTTATAATAAAAAGAAATATTTTTAAAAGTTATGTATAAGAGAAAAAATATAAGGCTATCATCTGATTTTTCAACAGAAACTGTAGGCGAAAAGAAAGTGAAATATTCAAAGTGCAGAAAGGAAAAAAATAATTTACAACCAAAAATGCACTACCCAGCAAGGTTATTATTCAAAATTGAAGGATAGATAAAGAATTTCCTAGACAAACGAAAGTTAAAAGTGTTTATCACCACTAGAGCCTTATGATAAATGCTAAAGGGACTTCATTAAGTGGGAAAAAAGGACATAATTAGACATAAGAAAATTATAAATAACAAATGTAAATTATGACAGTATTTATAAAAAGGTGGAAGAGGAGTTTAAATAATGGAGGCTTTTTTTTTTTTTTAAGAATGTGTTTGAACTTAAATGACCATTAACTTAATATAGACTGCTACATACTTAGGATGTTATATATGAATCTCATGGTTTATAACCCAAACCCCAAACCTATAATAGATACATAAAAAATAAAGAAAGTGAAACATAAACACTACATAATATATACATAAAATAAAAGAAAGCCAAACATTACACTACAGAAACTCATCGATCACAAGTAAAGAGAGCTATATCCGGCCTACAAGAGACTCACTTCGTATCTAAAGATACTTACAGTTTGAAAGTGAAGGAATGGAAAAACATTCACCATGCAAATAGGATTGAAAAAATAGCCAGGATATCAATACTTATATTAGGCAAAATAGACTTAAAGACTGTAACAAGAGACAAAGAAAAGTATTACATGATAAAAGGATCAATCCAACAAGAGTATATAACTACATATATATATATACATACATATGTATATATATATATATGCATCCATATATACATATATATGTGTATATATATATATATGCATCCAACATTGGAGCACCTAAATACATAAAATAGGTATTAAGGAACATAAAAGGAGAAATTTATAGTAATACAATAGTAGTAGGGGACTTTAACACTCCACTTATAACAATGGATAGATCATCCAGACAGAAAATCAATAAGGAAAGAGTGTCTTTAAATGACACTTTAGACCAGATGGATATAACACATATATACAGAACATTCCATCCCCAAACAACAGAATATACATTCTTTCCAAGTGCACTTGGAACATTATCCAGAATAGTTCATGTGTTAGGCCACAAAACAAGTCTCAATAAATTTAAGAAAACTGAAATTTTACCATACCATTCACCTTTCTGATCAAAATGGTACAAAACTAGAAATTAATCACAAGGAAAAAAAGTTGGAAAAAACACAAACTTGTGGGTGCTAAACAACATGATACTAAACACCAATGGATCAATGAAGATATCAAAGAAGAAATAAAAAAAATACATGGAAACAATTGAAAATGAAAACACAATGGTCCAAAATCTTTGGGACACAGCAAAAGCAGTTCTAAGACGGAAATATGTAGCAAGATAGATCTACCCCCCAAAACAAGAAAAAGTTCAAATAAACAATTTAACCTTAAGCTAAAGGAAGTAGAAAAATAAGAACAAACAAAGTTCAAGATGAGCAGAAGGAAGGAAATATTAAAAATCAGAGCAAAAATAAATGGCATAGAGAATTTACAAAATAGAAAAGATCAGTGAACACAAGAGCTGATTTTTCAAAAAAAATAAAATTCATAAACACTTAGCCAGACTCATCAAGGGAAAAAAAAAAGCAAAAAAAAAAAAAAAAAAAAAGAGAGAGAGAGAGGGCCCAAATGAATTAAATCAAATATGAAAGAGAAGTAACAACTGACACCACAGAAATACAAAAGATTATAAGAGAATACAGTGAAAAATTTTATGCCAACAAATTGGACAACCTTGAAGAAATGGATAAATTCCTAGAAATGTACCAGTATTCTAAAATTGAATCAGGAAGAAATAGAAAATCTGAAGAGACCAATTACTAGTAATGAATATGAATCAATAATAAAAGAAACTACCCAAAAATACAAGTCCAGAACCAGAAAGATTCACAGGTGAATTCTATCAAACACTTAAAGAAGACTTAACACCTATTCTTCTCAAACTACAACAAAAAATAGAATAGGAAAGTAAGTTTCCAAATATATTCTACAATACCAGCATACTAGTATTTTATCAATACTGTGATAAAAAAAAACAGACATAAAAAGAAAACTACAGGCCAATATCCTTGATGAACATAGATGAAAAAAAATCCTCAACAAAATACAAGCAAACAATAAACAGCATTCAACAATATATTAAAATGATCATTCACCACGATCAAGTGTGATTTATTTTAGGAATGTAAGGATATAAGGGATGTAGGGATGTTTTAGGGATGTAAGTTTCAATATTAACAGATTAGTCAATGTGCTACATCACATCAACAAAACAAAGGATAAAAAACATATGATAATCTCAATAGATGCAGAAAAAGTATTTGACAGAATTGAATATACATTCATGATTAAGATGCTCAAGAAAGGTGTAGGGGGAACATACCACAACACAATAAGGGCCATATATGAAAAACCCACAGTTAATACAATGCTCAATGGTTAAAAACTGAGAGCTTTTCCTCTAAGATCAGGAACAAGACAAAGATGTGCACTTTAACTGCTTTTATTCAACACAGTACAGGAAGTCCTAGCCATAGCAATAAGACAACAAAAAGAAATAAAAGGAATCCATGTTTGCAAAGAAAAACTGTCACTATTTGCAGATGACATGATACTATACATAGAAAACTCTAAGGATTCCACCAAAAAACTACTAGAAATAAGAATGAATTCAGTAAAGTTGCAGGATAAAAAATTAATGCCTAGAAACCTGTAACATTTCCATATAGTAATAACAGAGTAACAGGAAGGTAAATTAAGAAACAATTCCATTTGGGGCACCTGGGTGGCTCAGTGGGTTAAAGCCTCTGCCTTCAGCTCAGGTCATGATCCCAGGGTCCTGGGATCGAGCCCTGCATCGGGATCTCTGCTCAGCAGGGAGCTTGCTTCCCTTCCTCTCTCTCTGCTTGCCTCTCTGCCTACTTGTGATCTCTCTCTGTCAAATAAATAAATAAAATTTTTTAAAAAAGAGAAACAATTCCATTTGCTATTGCACAAGAGAGAATAAAATACCTAGGAATACACATAACCAAGGAGGTGAAAGACTTACTGTGGAAACCATTGAAACACTAATGAAAGAAATTGAAGATGACACAAACGGAAAGATATTCCCTGCCATGGATGAAAAAAAATTAATATTATTAAAATGTCCATGTTACCCAAAGCAATCTAGATATAATGCAACCCCTATCTAAACACCAACAGCTTTTTTTTCAGAACTAGTACAAAGAACCTTAAAATTTATATGCAACCACAAAACACTTCAAATAGCCAAAGCAATCCTGAGAAAGAACAAAACTTGAGGTATCACAATTCCATATTTCAAGATATCCTACAAAACTATGGTAATTAAAATAGTATGGTACTGGCACAAAAATAGACACAGAGATCAATTGAACAGAATAGAAAACCCAGAAATAAACTCACACTTACACGGCCAGTTAATATATGACAAAGAATGCAATAATACATAATGATGAGAAAATAGACTCTTCAAAAAATTGTGTTGGGAAAACTGGACAGCTACATACAAAAGAATGGAAGAGTACTACTTGCTAATATGATACACAGAAGGAAAGTTAAAGTGGATTAAAGACACAAATGTGAAATCTTAAACCATAAAAAATCTAGAAGAGAATAAAGGCAACCATTTCTTTGACATTGACCATAGCAATATTTTTCTAGATATGTCTCCTAAGGCAAGAGAAACAAAAGCAAAATCAAACTATTAGGACTACAATAGAATAAAAAGCTTTTGCATAAGGAAGGAAATCATCAACAAAATAAAAAGGTAACCAATGTAACTGGAGAAAATATTTGCAAATGATGTATCTGATGGGGGTTAATACCTAAAATATATAAAGAAGTTATACAACTCAACATCAAAGAAAGAAAACAATCCAATTAAAAAATGAGCAGAGGACCTGAAAAGATTTTTCTTCAAAGAAGACGTCCAGATGGCCAACAAACACATGAAAAGATGCTCAACATCACCTCATCAAGGAAATGCAAATCAAAACCACACTGAGATATCACCTTACATCAATCAGAATGGCTAGAATCAGAAAGACAAGAGCGAACAAGTGTTGGCAAGAATGTAGAAAAAAGGAACTTTTATGCCTTGTTGACACGAATGTCAATTGGTATAGCTACAGTGGAAAACAGTATGGAGGTTCCTCAAAGAATTAAAAATGGAGATACTATATGATCCAATAATTTCACTACTGAATACTGATTAAAAAAAAGAAAACACTAATTTGAAAAGATAAATGCACCCCTATGTTTATTGCAGCATTATCAACTATAGTCAAGATATGGAAAAAAACCCAAGTGTTCATTGATAGATAAATGGATAAAGATGATGTGGTTTATATATACTATGAAATATTATAAATATTATGGCCATAAGAAAGGATGAGACTGTGCCATTTGTGACTACATGGATGGACCTAGAGGGTATTATGCAAAATGAAGTAAGTCATACTGAAAAAGCAAAAATATGAAACAATATGGCATCAGTCATAGGTGGTATCTAAAAAACAAAACAAATGAGTACATAAAACAAATGAATAAATGAAGAAAAAGCAGAATCACACCTATAAATACAGATAAGAAACTGATGGTTGCCAGAGGGAAGGGGGTATGGGGATGGGCAAAATGAGTGAAAAGCAGTGGGAAATACAGGCTTCAAGTTACAGAATGAGTAAGCATGGGAATAAAAGGCACAGCATAGAGAATATTGTCAATGATATTGTAATAGCATTCTATGGTGACAGATGGTAGTCACACTTGACATGAGCATAGTATAATGTATAGAGATGTTGAATAACTATGTTGTTAGTATAATGTATAGAGATGTTGAATAACTATGTTGTATACCTGAAATTAATTAACATTGTGTGTCAGCTGTGTTCAAATAAAAATATTTTTTAAATGAAATAGTCTAAAAGTTCACATTTACTAGTTAATTTTGCAATATAATATAACATTTACTCAATTATTATCAATCTGCAATGTATTTACAAATTTTGGGTGACGGATGAAAGACTTCTAAATTAAGAATTATCTGCAGATCTCAGTTTTTCCATCAATATGCTCAAAACTAATTATAATTTATTTGCAAGTAAATGCTTAAAATTCTGAGTTTATATATTCAGAAGAAATTGTATATCATGGCTATCAAAATCATTAAAACATCTTCAAACTATTACCATATGTTAAAGACAAACTTCATATTATAAAAAAGGAGAAAGGCATCAAAATTTTTTGAGTTAAATCACATTAAAATGATCTTGATGTGTTGCTCAAATCAGTATTAGAGGACTGTCTGTTAAGTTCTGACTATTTTAACCAGTGCTTCCCAAACTTTAATATGGATATAAATCACCTCAGGTTTATGTAAAATGCAGCTTCTCATTCAAAAGTTTTGGTGCATGATCTGAGATTCTCCATACCTAGAAGGCATAAAAGTGATACTGATGCTGATCCTCAGAGCATCTAAAGTGGAGCCAAATTTCTAGTGCATCTGCTTTCTCCCCATATTACCATTATAGAGTCAAATGAACTCTAAATAGAGAACACTCTCTAAATAGAACATTCTCTCCAGAAAAAGCTTCATGGATACATTGACCAACTGGTGTCATTTGGTGCTGGAATGTAACAGAACAGCTTGCTATTACAGACCTCACATCAGCTGGAGAAAAAAGAGGGAGAGGACTAATTCCCAGGCATTAGGTGCATCTGATATCTGAAGAAATGGAGTGGAGCATCTTGACACTTCTTCATGAGTAGAAAGTTATTTCATTGCTGTATCCTAGCCTCAAATTGGGTTTTTAAACTTTAATATTTTTAAACTATAATTCTCTTACTCTCTAATAACACAGCAGAAAGGGGAAGAGAACTGAAAACTTTAATACTTAAAATATCCGGGAAAATTAAATAAGGGGTTGGAATGAGAAGAAGGACTACAGGTTTAGTTTTTAACACAAGCAGGTTAGGAATTGCACAGAAAGGAACACAGGCTGCCTCTTTTTGCCATTGCTTCTGTTCAGTATGGCTCCTTGAACTTTGGGGATATACTCAAGTGGCTTCATATACATAGGGCTCAGTTTTACAGGTGGAGTGATACATAGTACAGCAGCAATTCTGTAAGATAAGCATCTACCACTGGTCTCCCGGGAAGGAGTTCTGTTTGAAATGGGCACAGCAAAACTTCTTTTGGTGGTTACTGACAGCACCCAGAATCCTGTTTCTTGTTTGGATCGACAGGACTCCGAATTGACAGGAAAATATGAAAGATAGTGGGGTAAAATTTGTCTTTCTGTGTCCAGAAAGCTCCATTGTTGGCAGTGGAGAATAAAGGGGATAATCAATTGAAACATATCTTTATGCTACTCTTCAACTTGTGAAAAGAGGGTTTTAATTCTGCAGGCACACTTTACTTGAATTGTGTGGTATCTTGCCTTCCTCCTGACTTCTAGCACTTGCTTTTGAGCCTTTCAAAACAGGTACTAGACCAAACCATTAGAGTAAAGAGAGAGGTGAGATGCAATCCCTCTACCTGCTTCTAGGTTGGGTGACACCAAAGTCATCCTGAATTCACTGAATGTGCCATCTCAGATTCCTGCTTTCTCCATGTCCAGAAAAGGGAGGTTAGTTGTCTTCATTTTCCAGTGTTAACTATGATACTATCCAAACCTGTGGGTAGAATAACCTCAGCATTTTTCTTTTCTTTTCCCCTGTCATGAAACCAGCTCCTCAATTTTGAGGAAAGCTATGATCTTAGTTATTATTGTTGTTTTAGAGAGGGGAGGAAGGGTAGAAATAAAAGGAGAGAGAGAGAATCTTAAGCAGGGTCCACACTCAGCATGGATCCCCAGAGGGGGCTCAATCTCAGAACACTGAGACCATGACCTGAGCTAAAATCAAGAGTCAGATGTTTAACCGACTGAGCCACCCAGATGCTCCTAAAATCTTAGTTTTATCTGTTCCTTTAAGGAACATCAGAAGTGAAAACGAATTTGTTCCCCCTTATTTTCACATGCATAACACATGTGATATATTATTTTCTTCAGTAGAGTTAATCAGGGGTCAGTGTCAAACACTGCACAACTTGGCATATTTCTTCAAGTAGTCTTATTACAGTCATAACAAGTAAGCCAGTATTGCCTTTGTTCTGCATTTTCTCCTCAGGACATAGGACTTCTATTTGTTAAAATTTTTGAAATGTTCATTTTCAAAAATGAAAATTTTTGAAAAAGAACCAGGGCTGGGAGATGATATATGATTTTAATACAAAGCAGTGTTACTTCTTTCCTACAGAAATTTTCTTCTACATTTAGTCTCATCTTTACCCTCCTCATCATCACAGTTAACACTCATATAGCGCTTATGATATAGTAGGCATTGAAAGGATTTTTCATTTATTAATTCATTTAAGCTGTAAAACTTCCCTGCAATGCAGATACTATTTACCCACTTTCCAGATGAGAAAGCTGAAACTCAGAGATGTTGAGTAACTAGTCCAAAGTCATGTGACTATTACAAGTGCTAGAGTTGGGATAGTCCTTATAGCTCTTATCCGCTGAGCTATAACTTTTGTCCCCAGCTAAAACAAATACATGCACTTCACCTACTATTTTCCATTAAATTCCTTGCTTTCTTTCTTGAGTCCTGTTTGGTTCTATGAAGTTCTGCGATTAAGTGGTAATTAAGGCATTTTTTTCAAACACACCAATGGCTTGTTTATTTGATAAAACTCTGGTGTTTAGGCTGTTTCAGATTTTCCCCCAATTCTTAATTTTTTAATGTCTCGGGGAAAATAATTCTGTTTCTTACTTGCTGATAGAGATCATGACCATATAAGTGAAAAATATGTAATTTTATTTTATTAATTTTATTATTTATTTATCTATTTATTTTTTGAATTTATTATTTTATGTATGTGTTATGTTAGTCACCATAAAATACATCATTAGATTTTTTGATGTGGAAATATGTAATTTTAAAGAAAATCATAGAAAATTTATTCGGGTATGTTTCAACATTTGAAAAGAGTCAAATAATTAAAACATCGGTAAGATGTGAAGTGAAGGCAATGTGTCTTAGGAAGGAGTCTGTGTAGCAGAAATCCTTTTTCTCTTTTCCAGGCAGCAATGGGCACATGAGCTTCATATGACACAGGAATGTGTTTGCTTAATGACTTGCTAGATCCAACGCCAGTTCTGGTTTATGAGAATGGCCCTGTCTGTTGCTATGTAGATGAAGAATTGTAATAAATGTGTTCAGGGACATTAGATAACATCAGCAGAAACTGTCAGAGAATATCTACTATAGAGTGTAAAAGAAAAACATTTCTGGTTTATAAGAAGATATTTTGGGGAGAGGTATTATTTCATCTTTCTGTCCTTTAATCTTTAACTATTTGGAAAATTAGACAATCAATTCTTTTGTTATTAAAATAGCTTTCAAATCTACCAAAATACATCTTAGTATGCAAGTGTTTACAGTTAGATGATAGCTACATTTGGTTTCACCTCATAACCTTTACTTTTGTTCGTTTTATTTTCATCAAGCAGCATAGTGAATGGATGCATTTTACAAAACAGTAGTTGTTGAGTGCTGTGTACGCACATGTATGTATGTTTGTATGTGTGTGTGTGAACCACGTCTAGGAACAAACTTGTGTTTCAGGGTAGAAACTTGGCATTACAAGTTCAGTCAAAATTATTTTTATGACTTAGTTGCAAACCCACAAAAACATGGCATTATAATGTAAATGCTGACATAACCTTTACATATACTCAGCAATAAATCAAGGTGCTATAAAATATCACATTTAAAAAGTCAAAGTAGGTAAAAATACTGAGTTAATGTTTGTTGAGAGAAAGAGAAAAGTTAAACACTTCTAGTTTCAATTTTGAATGAAATATAGAACCCTTTGTGTATCTTCCATTAAAAAAAAAATGTAAAGTGACCATCATGAATAAGTGAAAATAATGCTAAAATACTCTCCATGAAAAATAAAGGATACTTCAGTTAGGGGTTTACTATTTTCTAATCCAAAAGCAAATCTATGAATGCCACTGAGAGTCGCTTCCCTAAGGAATTAAATTTCAGTCACACATATTCTGCTGGAGATTGAAAAGGTACTCGGTTCCCGCTGAGTACTGTGGAAGGCTAAGGAGTTTGTGGAGTCAAATGGAATAGCATGCCACAGATTTCTCATTGAACAGTTGATGTCATGCGTCATCTGACACTGGCTTTTCCATCAGGTCATTTCAGGATAAGGGAGTCCTGAAAAAGCATAACCAACTTAGCTGGTGAAGTGCTGACAAGTTTTAGGGGTTTGGCTGGCATTCCAAAATTTATTTGAGTTAATTTTCATTCTCATTGGCTGGCAAAGCTCAGTGAAAACTGGGTTTTCAGGGAACACTTTCATTACTTCCTGATTGTACTGGTATCAGAAACACCACAAGAAAAGTACTTGAGAGACGGGTTTTTATAGGAATAATTTTCAGGGGAGGAAGAACTTTCTGTTCAAAGGTACAAAGAATATCTGGTTTGTGTTTATTTGTAACACATGGCAACTGCAGGCAGCAGTATTTACCAAAGCGAGTGTAATTGGTGTGCTGATGGCTTCCTGGACATTATTTGGAATTTATACTTTCTGTAGTACATGCCAAAGAATTCTCGTTGATTGGTTGAATAGGTAGACGGCACCAACAGATAAAATTAGTTCAATAACAGCACTGAATCTGCAGAGATATTAGATGTATTTTTAAATTTAATGGGTGATGATTGAACAGAAAGTCTAAGTAGAAAATATCACATTTTACTGACTCATAGGGCCCGAGGGTTAAAGGACATTATAAACAATATAATGATTCTCAAATTTCCATATAGTCTATCTCACCATTCGCAAGGAAAAGGCCGGCATTATCTTCTGAAGATAAAATGCACATACTTAAAAGATTTTGTTTCTGCTTTAGTAATCATTATGGAAAATCCAAGTTCTGCTTAGACCCATCTGTGGTAGTGTACCACTGTACCTGTCGGCTTGGTTGGGTTTTTAAGGGAGAGTTTGATAGTACATGTAAAAATAATAGCTAAGTGGAAAAGAAAGAACCAACTGGACTAATGGCAGGACAAACAGAAATGTCCCTACTACTGGATTTTGTTAGAAGATTTAAGAACACAGTTTAATTCTGGAAGCCTAGATGAGGTCTCTAGCTGCCTCTTAAGGAAATTTTAAATCCCACAGATCTCATCCCTGCAGTATGACAGAGGCTAATCTGTTGCACCTACTTACTCCAAGAGAAAAGGGGAAAGGTAGCACGAGAGTCCCCTACCCACTGATGGCTCATTTTAAGCTGGAGTATTCTATTTGCCCCACTGCTAGGTCTGACTTCCTGTGTGGCAAGAGAAGAAGGGGAGCAAGGCTCTAACCCTCTAATATATAAAGCAGAAATTTATAGAACAAGTAGGAAAGACCTGCTTTCAGTCGATACAGGAAGGCAAAGAAGGAAGTACGATATGCCTATTTCTTCTCAAGACACAGTAACACTACCCTCTGTTAAATGTGGTGTCAAAGATGTCAACTTTTATCCAATCTGATTGGACTGTACTCCTTCCACAGGGCAGCCAAAGGAGCTGAAGCCCAGACAGATATTTTCATCTCTATGTGCAGAGATGGGAATACAACAAGAGGAAGGAGAAATGTTCTTTTTCCCCAATGCCACACTTCCCTTCTGACCATGGAATCCTTTGCATAATTTCTACACCAAGTGACTATCCAGAACTTGCCTGACTAACTCTGGAGGCTGGACATCATTTCAATTCAGTGAGATTCAGGATACTGATAGCAAGTTCTTGTATAGAAGTTGACTTGCCCCAGGAGTTCTGCCATGTGTGTTGGTGTTTCCTTTGGAGCAACAAAGAGCTGGTCTAATTACGCAACTCATTTCTAGATATTTGAGACAGTTATCTCTCTCCACACACCCTCCTGACCTTCAAACACCATGTCTATCCATGAAATCCAAAAGGGAAGTGGGAAGAATTTTTATAAATGTAAGGATATTTAAAATAAGTTTCTTTTTAAGAAGAGCACTTTTCCTTATGCCATGTGGAGGAGAAGTCCAGCTTAGAGACTACGGGAGAAGCAGCACTGATTGTCAGGGCCCCAGTGGCACTCTGGGGAATGTATCATGCCTCTTCTTTACTCTCACTACACAGCAGTGAAGGCTCCTGTCTCTCTCTGTATGTCTTCTTCTGCCTCTGCTCTTAAAAGTGAAATTCTGCATAGTTGGGAGGACTGGTACAGAGTTAAGACTTGTAGAGCCAAGAAAATAAAGAGTCAGATGTCCCAGCAGCTTTCAGTGCGTCCTGATTCTCACCACCCCCAGAGCAACCATGAAAGTGGGAGGGACCAGATGAAGACATTTAAAAATTGGTTCTGCTCCACAGTGAACCAGAGCAAGCTGGGGCTCGGCTGCTTTGAGGTAGTTTGAGAAGCTTCTCTCTGGGGTTGGGGCATTAAGTGGCAGCTCTGCTCCCCTTTTGAAACCTTCCTGACTCACGCCCCCAAAATAAAACTTTTTCTTTTTTAAAAACATATTTAACTTAACATACAATCTAATGAAACCAAATTCCATGGAAATCCAACAGAAGTATATATTCAGCATAGCCATGGCCAACTTCTGGGCTTTAGCATGGATCTGTAACGAGGGAAGTGTGTGGGTGTTTGTGTCGGATCTGTGCCATTCATTGGGTCTATAGCAAGATCTGTGTGAGTTAAGAATTCCATTTGTCCCATACGTTACAAGGGGAGAAAGGAAGTGCACTTATGTGCAGTGTTAAGAAACAAACAAAACAAAACAAAACCCCCTACAATGTAAAGGCCCACATTTTAAAAACTGTGTACCAGCTGCTGGAGAGTGGATTACATAAACCTGGGATCTGAGGTGGATCTGAGATGACATATACATTGCTATATCGTCACTTATGTAACAATCATTTTGTTGGGGAATTACCTGCTGAGGGCTTTACATGACTATTACACATTTGTAGAAAATACCAAGTGTGACATGAAATGTAGAGAAAGTAAACTTACTCTTCAGCCTCGTGCATATGACTTGGCAAAGTGTGAACCTCTGTAATCACCCGGTAGGAGTCTAAGATCTTCAAGTTCTTTAGTAACCTTGGGAATTCATTAAGATTGCCAGGGTCTGGGGCACCTGGGTGGCTCAGTGGGTTAAAGCTGCTGCCTTCGGCTCGGGTCATGATCCCAGGGTCGTGGGATCGAGCCCTGCATCGGGCTCTCTGCTCTGTGGACAGCCTGCTTCCTCCTCTCTCTCTGCCTCTCTGCCTACTTGTGATTTCTGTCTATCAAATAAATAAATAAAATCTTAAAAAAAATCGTCAGGGTCTGTCACAGATAAGCATTGAGTTGATAAGGCTGAAAGAGCATTTGATTAAACTTCCTTTATTTCTTTCTCATTACATCACACAAATATCTGTGTTCCTGACCAAATACATTAGGAAAAAAAAATTAGAAGAGGAAACTCTAAATCATGATTGATAAAATGCCAAGCAACTTTAGAACTTTGTTGACATTTGCTCTCTTGAATTGTATCCTAATGCATATATGGCTAACTCTAAAGTAATGTAACTTTTAAAAAAACCCTCAAAACATACCAGGAAAAATGTGCATTATTCCCTTGGAACAGGAATGATAGCACTTAATGGAATAATAACACTTAGCTCAATAATTCCAAAATTATTCAAAACCATTGCTATACTGTCTCTCTGCAAGCATCTAATCTTGTACAAGTTCCACCCACATTGCTTTGAATGTCAGAATGCCTGGGCCTTACAGTTTGGCACATGCATCTTCTCTAGAATCTTTATTATAGAGAAACTTAATCTAGAAAGTTCAAGAGATTTGTCCAAAGTCACAGAAAGTGAGGACCAGAACCAAGATCTGTTTTCCAGGATAATATTTTTGCCACAACATCCTTCTGCCTTTTTCCTTTGTGGGTGGACTTAATTTTTGGAAAAAGAAAAAAGAGAAAAAAAAAAGCATAAATTATTCAAAGACAAGTCTAGTAAATAAGATGGATGATCAGCTCAGTGCAATGTGGCAAGCATTCATTGGGCACCAACTAGATACAAGGCATTCTGACAAATGCTGCACAGGACACAAGAGATTTTACAGTGTGGGGCATGACCTTATATTAATTCTAATAGATGGATCTGAAAAATGAGCTGTGATTACAGTATAATTGAGAGCAATTTTCTTAAGTTCCCAATTCCGTATTATACCCTTTCAATCAATAGATTTGGATTTACAAAACCAAGAGAGAAAGCACCTACTTTAGTTAAGTACCTATTTGTTGTGCCCTTCTTTCAAATTCACAATGACAGGATTGGAATGAACAAAATTATTAGCTCATGAAAAGCATTATGAGCCTTTAAGATGAAAATGGGACCCAACATTTTAGGTAAGAGTACAATTATTATTTTCTGTAAAAACTGTTAAAATTTTTAGACTATTTATGTACTGCCAAGTTGCTATGTGGATACCTTTGGGGAAGCAAAATCAACACATCCAATCTGTGGTGACAGACCTTTAATCAATCCTGTGCTATTCTAGAGTCTTTCAAATATGGTCAGCTCCTAAACTTTTTAAAATCCTGAAATAAAGATAATAAATACTCTGTTAATCTAATCTGTCTGTTTCAATTAATTTATATCATGGTGACCCAACTGGCCTAAAAACACAAGTTCATTGTCTATACCTTTTCCTGTGGTTTATGTAACAAAATAAATGTCTTTTCATATGAATATCTTACTATTGACCTGTCATCAATAGAGTTTTGAGTTAGTTTTCCAGTAATAATGTATGCTTAGGAGATTAACAGTTGTTGAACATACATTAGATGTCTGTCACATTTTACAAACTATTAATTACATCATTTATACACTTAATCCTCATAATAACTTCCTGAAGTAAGTGTTAGTAAGGACACTAAGGTTCTGAGAGGCTAAATACGTTACCTAAATTCACAGAATGAGAAAGTAGGTATGCTGAGACCCAAGCTCAGATCTGTGAGCTGGTAAGCTGTGCTCTTGCTGCATTAGCTGTACATTCTTCTTGAAATCAGAGTACTATGTGACCTTTCCCTTTTAAGTCAAGTGTGTACATTGTATGATGCCTGGCCTTGGGGGAGAAGGGAGTTGAACATAAATGGTGGAGAAAGAAACAGTAATTAGTTAGGTGGTCTAGGAACTTCCAAAGTTAGTCCTTGGCCTCCCATCCTGCCCTGAAAGAAATCTGAGGGATATGCATGCATATAAGAACATGTCTGGCAGACATGAATGCTTTATTAATATTTGTGCCTTTGACCACACAGTTTTGTGCATTTTCTCAGGGATCTAACTAAGCTGGTCTTTATGAGGAATCTCCAAACTCTTGCTGAGGCCAAAAGCCATCCAAATTTTCTCCTTTTTTTCCTCAGCCTCTTTCTGATTCCCACTTGTCTTCTGAGGGGAAATGGAGAAGAGAAGAGAGCACTTATTCTTCGACGAGGACAGGGCCTGATTCTATTTTACCATGCAGGCAGGAAGCAAATCTAGAGAAAAGCGTTTGTGTTCTTTCCAAGAAAGCAAGTCCTAGAGCCCTATATTCCTCAGTTCTTGACTTCTGGCACACTCATATTTTGACTCCTAGCTAACCTTGTGAAAATTTTTAGCTCAAGAACCAAAAAATGTTCTTTTTTTAATTTTAAAGATTTTATTTATTTACTTGAGAAAGAGAGAGAGAGAGCACACAAGCAGAGGCAGAGGGAGAGGGAGAGGTGGGTTCCCCTGCTGAGCAGGGAGACTGATGGAGGGTTCAATCCCAGGACTCCGAGATCATAACCCAAGCTGAAGGCAGATGTTGAACTGACTGCGACATTCAGGTGCCTCCCAAAAATGTTCTTGTCCCTCAAAACATCCATAGCAGATGGATTAAGGATAGTGGAAATGGAAATAGGCTAGCACAAATGCTATTAGCTTCTCTTAGCTATCAAGGAGCAGTATGCATTGATTTAAAGGATATCTAGCTCATGATGCTCTCTTCATCCAGTGCCCTAATCTTCTAAGTTAACCAGCCTAGATCTACCTTAAGGCTAGGTGTATCATTTCAATAGAAATAAGGATAAAAGAAATGTACAAGAATTGCATCTGACCATATCCTTTCTGTACTTGGTGGAGTTGACTTGACAGGCAATCTGAGAGCAAATATCTTCAAAGAAGGGAATCACTCAAAAAATGCCTGAAACAAATATTTTCTAAATCTGTGGTTAATGAATACAATAATTGTGGTAGTTCTAACTCTTTTTTTTTTTCCTCAAACCTACCACTAAGTTTATGCCAAACTTCCAAACACATATCAAATCTAACTGATTAGCCCATAAGAATAGTTTCCAATCTATATTGTGTAAACAGAGCTCTATGTGCATGTGGGTCTGTGAAGCTAGGCCCATCTTTTCCATGTATAAGGATGGAGCTTCATTTATTGTCCTAGTCAGGATAGACAGGTAAGCACTGGGGAAGAGTTTTAAAGATGTCTTGATGACTTGAGGTAATTGTGGAATAAAATACCCATTTGAGCCCCAATAAAAAATTATAACTTTATATCACCACACATAATCAAGTTTTTATTGCTCTTTTTATTTTACTTCCTATTGGTGTAATATTTAAGAATATGTTTAATATTTTTATTTTGTAAAATCTAAGTGTTGCAAATATTATTATTTTACTGTCCAAAAGCTTTAGTCTCTTCCTGGCTAACAAAATGAATCAAAATTAGACCAATTTTTTTAAAAAATATTTTTATTTATTTATTTGACAGACAGAGATCACAAGTAGACAGAGAAGCTGGCAGAGATAGAGGGGGAGGCAGGATTCCTGCTGAGCAGAGAGCCCGATGTGGGGTTCGATACCAGGACCCTGGGTATCAGGACCTGAGCTGAAGGCAGAGGAATTAACCCACTGAGCCACCGAGGTGCCCCCAAATTAGACCAATTTGAACAATTTTTTCTGCCTTATATTTGCCATATAATTGCTCTTCCAGGCTTTCTTGCAGTGAGGGATGCCATATGACAACTTCTGGCCAATGAAGCATAACAGGAGTTCTCTAATTAAAAAAAAAGAATAGTAGCCTCCTTCTACCTGTTGCCTCCTTCCTCCCTACTTGAGACACTGAAATAAGGATGTGATTCGTGATTCCTCAAAGTATGGTAATTATCTTGCTATCATAGTGTACTAAGCCTAAGTATGAACATCTATGCCATGGCAGTGCTTTAATGCAGCTAAGCTTCTACAACCAAAATGAAATCATAAGTTTCCAGAGTGAGAGAGGGTCCTATTAGTCAAATTAGAGATGTAGATAATAGCAATACACTTATTATGCATGTCATATAGAGGAAGCCTACAAGGCTAAGAAAGCATGAATGAAGGATAAACATCTCAGGCTTCCAAAATATGATGCAGGCAGATCTGGAGTTATCCAGATCAAGATAAGCAGAAAAATCCTATAATGAAAGGAATCCAAGCAGAGATACCAGTGTGTGCAAAGGCAAGGTGATGAGCTAGAATATGGCTTGGTTGCTGAATGTCTTGTCTGTAATTTAGGAGTGTCACGAGCCATGGAGTCAATGGTAAGAGATGAGGTTAGAGATGCGGCAGTATCTTGATCCTAAAAGGACTTTTACACCACACTGAGGATTTGGAGACAAAGAGATACATTGAGATGAGGGACAACATGAGGAATATAATGGATTTTTTATCCTCTAACAAAATGTGCAGGGTTAATTATTTTTTAAATATTCATTTATTTTATTGAGAGAGCACAAGAGTGGGGGAGAGGGGCAGAGGGAGAGGGAGAGAAAGAATCTGCAGCAGACTCCCCACCGAGCCCACAGCAGGAGGTAGGGGTGGGGCTTGATCTGAGGGGCTTGTTCATGACCCTGAGATCATGCCTGAGCCAAAACCAAGAGTTGGAAGCTCAACCTACTAAACCAACCAGGTACCCCAGCTATGTGTTATTCAGAGCTAGTGAGATCCTAGGAAAATCTCCTTCTAGTATCAGTGGGAAGTTTTCATAAGTAAAGACTAGGACATCATTTCTCTGGGTATGAAATCCATGAGGAGATTCTTAAGCTAGAGCATCCTTATGAGCTGGGAGCACTGGCCTTTTCTGAGGAAGGACTCTTCCCTCCACATCCAGGCAAGTTTCCAGGCATCTAAGAAGGAGGCTTTACTGGGTCCATTTGGATGCTGACTCTGTGTTCTCAAGGGCCGTTGATAAGCAGAAATAGTATAACCACAAGAATGCCTTCTGATAACAGTAAAGTAGGCTGCTGCATTCCTGAGCCAAAGCTGATGTACCCTCATCCACTGCCAAGCTATAGAAAGAGACAAATTATTCAAACCTGGTCTACCTATTTCAGCTGGCAGCTCTCAGGAAATGAGAAAAGAGTAGCAGCATATGTGTATGTGTGAGATTGAGAGAGAGATAGAAAAAGAGAGAGAGAGAGAACATACCAGAGTTTAGGCACAGATCCTGGTGGTGTATGTGGTGCTACAGTGTCTTGTTTCCTCACTCTAGAGGCTGGGGGCGGGGGCGGGATACCACTTGGCTAGTTGATCACCTCTGCGCCAAAGATGGAGCCTGCCAGAAGCCTACCTTTGCCTTTTAGTACTTTGACTCTTGCAGCCTGAAAGAGCTATGGCCAAACTGCTCACAATGCCTCTGCCCACTACTTCATCTTCCTTCCAGTGACTTCTCTAAAACCAAACTACCTATGATGAACACAGACTTGCTTTGCACATGCTGTCTTGCTCTTCCTGGGATCTCCTTCCTTTTTTGTCTGCTTGGCAGAATCCTATTTATCCTTCAAACCAGATCATGAGTCACTTTGTCTATGAAGGAGATTCTCTTTCTTCCTGATACCACATGTGAAAAGTTGCTGTGACTCCTTTTGGTTCCTTTTATCCCTTAAACGGTTTCCCTTAACCCCTTGGATGTATATGTATGTGTATGTGTATATGTACATGTATGTGTATGTGTAAATGTGTATATTCATGTATACAAATTTTAAATTGTGGTAAGTCATACATAACATAAAACCATCTTCAGCATTTTGAAGTATATGGTGTAGTAGTGTTAAGTACAATCACGTTATTGGACAAAAAATCTTCAGACATTTTCATCTTGCAGATCTGATATTTTGCACCCATCAATCAACACTCATTTCCCCCTCCTCTCAGTCTTCACAACCACCATTCTACTTTTTGTTTCTATGAATTTGACTACTTTTATTGCATCATATAAATGGAATCATGCCATATTTTTCTGTATGTGACAGGTTATATTACATAGCATAATGTCTTCAAGGCTTATTGATGACATAGTATATGACAGGATTTTCTTCCTTTTCAAGGCTGAATAATATACCATTGTATGTATATATCACATTTCATTTATCTATTCACTCATTGATTGACATTTGTGTTGCTTCTGCCTCTTGGCTATTGTGAATGTAACTATGAGCATGGGTATAGAAATATCTTTTCAAGACCTTGCTTTTCATTCTTTTGGACATATACCCACAAAAGAATTGCTGATTCATATGGTAATTCTATTTTTAAGTTCTTAAGGAACCATCATATTATTTTCCATAGAGGTTGCACCTTTTTACTTTCCTACTAACAGTGCACAAGTGTTCTGATGCTCCACATCCTCATTAACACTTATTTTCTAGCTTTCTTTTTAATTCTAGCTATCCTAATGAGTGTGAGTGATATCACTTTTGTGACTTTGATTTGCATTTCTCTAATAATAATGTTGGGAGCCATTTCATAACTAAATAGCCATTTTTATATTATCTTTGGAGAGATGTCCATTCAAGTCCTTTTTCTATTTTTGAATTGGGTTTTTGTTGTTGACTTGTAAAAGTTCTTTGTATAATCTGAATATTAAGTCATTATCAGATTTATTATATACAAATATTTTCTCCCATTCAATAGATTGCCTATTCTTATTGTTAATTGTATCCTTGGTACACAGAAGTTTTAATTTAGATGTAGTCTCATTTGTCTACTTTTTATTTTGTTGTCTGTGCTTCTGGTAAAACAACCAAGAGATCACTTTCAAATCCAGTGGCATGAAGCTTTTCCTCTGTGTTTTCTTCTAGGAGTTTTATAGTGTTAGGTCTTATATTTAGGTATTTAATTCATTTTGAGTTATTTTTGTATATGGAGTAAGGTAAGGGTCCAACTTCATTCTTTAGATATGGATATCCAGTTTTCCTAACAAGAAAATGTATTTGTTGGATATACTGTCCTTTCCCATTGAGTTGCCTTGGCACCCTTGTCAAAGATCATTTGACCATATATACGAGTGTTTGTTTCTGATATTTCTGTTCTATTCCATTGGTTTATGTGTCTGTCTTTATTCCAAACCACACTGGTTTGATTATTGTAGCTTTGTAATATGTTTTTAAATCAAGAACTGTGAAATCTCAAACTTTGTTCTTTAACATTGTTTGGCTATTTGAGGATTGCATATGAGATTGTATGCAATCCATTTAAGATGGATTTTTTTTTTAATTTCTGCAAGAAATTCCAGTGGGATTTACTTAGGGATGTCATTGAATATGCAAATAACTTTGGGTGGTCTAATAGACCAAATTGTGTCTGCCCAAAATTCATATATTGAAGACCTATTAAATTTGGAGCTAGGGCTTTAAGGAGGTAATTAAGGGTAAATGAGGTCATAAGGATAGAGCTCTAATCTAGTATGACTAGTGTCCTTATAAGAAGAAGAGGACCTAGGAATGAATGTGCATAGAAGAAAGGTCGTTTGAGAACAGAGAAAAAAGTGACCATCTATAAGGCAAGGAAATAGACCTCAGGAGAAACCAAGACTGTCCACACCTTGATCTGGCCTTCCAGCCTCTAGACTGTGACAAAATTAATTTTCGTTGCTTAAGTCACCCAGTCTATAGTGTTTTATTACAGTAGACATACTAGACTGATACAGGAAGTACTGATATTTTGACAGTATTAAGTCTTCTAATCTTTGAACAAGATATAGTTTTCCATTCATGTGTGTCTTCTTGAATTTCTTTCAACAATGCTTTGTTGTTTTCAGTGTACAAGCCTTTTGCCTCCTTGGTTAAGTTTATTCCAGAGTATTTCCTTTTTTTTTTTTTTTTGATGCTGTTGTAAAAGGAATTATTTTATTACTTCCCTATTGGGATTGCTCATTGTTAGTATAGAGAATACAACTGAATTTTGAGTGTGCATTTTGTATCCTGCAACTTTGCTGAATTTGTTTATTCTTCCTAAGGGTTTTGTGGGTAGAATCTTTAAGGTTTTTAAGATCATATCATCTATGAACAGACATAATTTTATTTCCTTCTTTCCAGTATGGATATCTTTTATTTCTTTTTTTTTCCTAATTTCTCAGGCAAAGACTTCCTATACTATGTAGAATAGAAGTAGTGATGGAAGGCATTATTTATGGTTTTATAGTCTCTCTCTTACACTAGATTACACCCAAAACTCTTGAAAATAGGAATGAGTCTTATTTATACCTATATATTCAGTGCCTGGGATTGACTAGTGTATATTTAATATATTTCCCTAGAGAAAATTAAAGAATGAATAAATTTTTGGAAAAAATAAAAGGTTATTTTGAGATTGACTGACAATCTCTTTGGAGTGACTTTGGGAATACAAATATAATCATTGTTAAAAATTTTGGTTAAAAATAAAGAATTCAGGGGTGCCTGGGTGGCTCAGTGGGTTAAGGCTCTGCCTTCAGCTCAGGTCATGATCCCAGGGTCCTGGGATCGAGCCCCACATCGGGCTCTCTGCTCAGTGGGGAGCCTTCTTCCCTTCCTCTCTCTCTGCCTGCCTCTCTGCCTACTTGTGATCTCTGTCAAACAAATAAATAAAATCTTTAAAAAAATAAAGAATTCAGGGGCGCCTGGGTGGCTCAGTGGGTTAAGCCTCTGCCTTTGGCTCAGGTCATGATCTCAGGGTCCTGGGATCGAGCCCTGCATTGGGCTCTCTCCTCAGCGGGAAGCCTGCTTCTCTCTCTCTGACTGCCTCTCTGCCTACCTGTGATCTCTCTCTATGTTAAATAAATAAATAAATAAAATTTAAAAAAATAAAGAATTCATTGTAGCTCACCCAGGTTTAGCATCAATAGTGGCATCATACTGATAGTATCTACCCTAGATACAGGGCAGAAGAAATTTCCTTTGGCCTGGTTGATTTCACAGTAATACTAGCATGATGAAATAGGGTATCTTTCTTATTTATTGATGTAACCCTTTTACTTGAGATAATCCTGAAATATAGTAGGTACTCAAAAAATGTTTTTTTCACTAATGAATATGCAACAAACAATGTGTGGCAATGTGCTGACGGCAAGGAGTTCAATGTACATTGTCATACCTGTGCCTCTTGAGAACAGTCTTAGGGATTCTCAAGGTCATAGATCTAGTAATGCGCAAAATCAGAGCTTGAACACAGCTCTTAGTGCAAATTTCATGTTCTTTCAGGGCTTATTTGTTGCTTTAATCCCTTTTGTGTCCTTAGAACTTTATAAGTAATAGGTATTCTGCAAGTATTTAATATGTTCTTTGCATAAATGTCATTTCTGAGCTTTTAGTAGATAATTTGTTCTAGACTTTGTCTGTCAATCCAGAGAAGCAAGTGTTTGTAGCTACTATATTCTTAAGCATTTGCTCATAACCATAGATCCTGGCCTTATTCAGTTACTTGGTTAAAGAAAATAATGAGCCTAATTAAGAATTTTGGCCAGGGTATAATTTCATCTGAAGCTATTCATTTTTAAAATTATCATACTCAGTCACTGCTTTGTCATATGTAAGACTTTAGCATACATAATATGAACGTATATATAATACATATATAGGTATAATATGTGTACATATATTTGTATATATATGCCTATATATAATGCATGTCTAAGGTATATGAGCATGTGTACACATACATGTATTTAAATATATGTATATACAGTTTACATGCACACACACACACACACACACACACACACACACACACCAACTGGCCATCTGTGTCTGACTTCCAGGACTAGTGGGCTGGGATCCCTTCAGGAGATATTGTGAAAACATAGTCCTGCCTCAGTTTCTATAGATAGAAGTGAGTAGGGAACATTTGTCAATGGCTCTGGTACTCCAAAGACTGTGGCTCTGGAAACCATGCATGTCCTTGGCATGGACCTTGAGATAACTAGAAGATAAGTTTAGTGAGTGCTGCAGTCCAAAAGTTTTGAAGATGGGAGCAAAAAGCAAAAAAAATGTAGTTTGGAGAAAATGTTATTAAGACTTCACATAGGAAGGAGGCCTGGAAGTATTCAGGTTATAGAGATAGCTATTTAACAGTGCTTAGTGTATGCAAACTTGGACATTAATATAATTACCACCAGGAAAGGCCTAGTAGGAAGAGAAACAAGCTTCTTTGACAGGGAAAGTAACTTATAGATTAACGAGTAATAGTCCTGGCTGGTTTGGGTTTACTAAAATTTAATGGGATTGGTGTAAATAATATCACTTAATTTTCTTGATAAGTGGTTGATAATAAGTATTAGCAAGAAAGTTTTGTAATAGTAAATTGCAGCTTTAAGAAATAGCAACCAGTCCTCTACACACCATTATTTAAAAATAGTGATAGTTTCTCTTGGTTAGAAGTACAACAAATCTTTGCTGGCTCTGATTGTTACTCTGAAATCTCTCTCTTCCTTTCAGGTGGTCATGGGACAAAATTATCCTGAATATGTTTTCTCCCAAGACCTTCCAAACCAGGCAGTTGGGGTTGGCTGGTGGTCAGTCACAGTCTGGGACAAGAAATTTGAGAAAATAAATTTTAGTGAGAGACAGAGAACCAAAAGGAAATTAAAAAAAAAAAAAGAACAAAAACAAAACCACACATTCAATACATTTAAGAAATTATTTCTCATTTTCAAATCCTCTCTGAATTAAAAATATGGTTGATGAGTGGAGATTTAGAGAAATTAAGTAGTCTTCAAATTATAGTTTTATGAAGCTTCAAATTCTGCAATGAAAATTTTAGACAGAATCAAATTGATTCAATTACCAGTAATCTAGAAGTAGCAACTTTTATAATTTTCTGATTAAATGCTTATTTCCAATGTCTTTGTTTTGATAAAATATTTCCTTCATGGTTCTCATTGAGTTTTCTCCTTCTAGGCTGAAGGATTTTGAAATTAAGATCATTGTGTCATCTTTATAGGTTTCTCATTGCTTTATCTGTAGTATGAATTTAGGGTACCAATCTGCAAATCTTTCTGTCTCACCTGGTTTGCAGCTCACATGGTAGGAACTCCATAACTAAGTGAAAGCTGTGAAAGTGGCAATGCTTGCCTTGTAGATGGCAAAATGCCGTGGTCATTTCCTTTCTTCATCCCAGTATTTGATATATATATATAACTCTGAAATACATCAATTGAGTTTTATCTGTGGAATTACCAGGATGCAATGAACCAAATTTGGAATTGCTGAAATTTAGTTTATTAATGAGACACCAATAATTGCCTTGAAAATCAAAACTATTTTTGCTGTAACTCTACTTCTAAGATAGGGCAGAGGTGCCTCCATAAGATTTTTTCAATTATTATTTCAGGGATGTAAAGAGGCTAAAATAGGGAAAAAAGCAATAAATACAGAGCACATCCATTATTACTTGACCAAGGGAAGTTGGGCACTTTTTTGAAAAATCCACATCAAAAGTGTAAAAAAAAAAAAAAAGTGTGCACTGACATTGCTTTATGGTCCCTAGCCATTTATCTCCGCTCTCTTGCACATAGTACATTGCTGAAAATATGTTTTTCCAAATTTTTATTTCACTCTCAAGATAATTCTGGAAACAAGTTAATCACTACTTCTGGAAGAAATTGAAATTAATGTTACTCTTGAGGATCAGGAGAGAGCAGGTGAAACCCAGAAAGCATAATGCACTTCATATGGTCGGGAATCCAATACCAAACCAATCATGGTGTGGCATCTGAAATTAAATCTTATTGTTCCTATTTGTAATAGTGTTTCCTCTCCTGTACTGCTCTGTGCCTTGAATAATTGAGGGTGCTCACAGCTGAACGATTGCTATGGTTACAGGCAATCTGTGTTACATCTCAAGGAAGTGAAAAAAGGGTAGTTTGAGGTAAACATTACCCCTCTTTTACAGACTCAGGCTTCTGTTGAAAATATATGAGGAGTGCATCAAGGACCGAGTTCTCACCGGCCCTCCTGCCCCACGCACAAATGCATACCCTTGATGCCCAATCCTATTATCATTTCCAGAGGATGAGCTAATTTGGTTTCCAGAGTTTGGGGGTTGAGACCAGGTTTAGAGTTGCAGACACAAAGAAATCTGTGAGACCTGTAAAGTTATATTTATTATTATAACATATTTGGTAAGCACTAGTATTATTATTGGCACCAGCCAACTGAGCCCTAATACTTCCGATGTTGCAATAGCTAGCATTAACAACCCTGGTACTAACAGTGGTGCATGCCTGTCCTCCAACAAGCTTGGTGCCCAGGGCTGGATGGGGACTTGGGCTGTTATGCTCTGTGGGTAAAGGGATGGTCTCTATGCTGTCTGTTTTGTTGACCTGACCTCCCAGGCATGGTCGAGAACCCTATCTTGGTCAGGTGCTCTCCTAGGTTCTGGAAATGGGAAATGGGAAAATGAATAGGTCTTTTCCTTCTTGGAGAGTTGTCAGATAATTAGTATAATTCCAAGGATGAAATCAGGCTATGAGAGACTGCCTTAGAGATTTTTCTAGTTTTATCTTGTTTTGCTTTTTGTTTGTTTATTTGTTTTTAGGTTTTCAAAAAAACTCGACTGTGGCTGAGAGCTGTTTTTCTGCTAAGAGAAAGGTTGCAGATATAGAGATGATGACCAACAGTAATATTTCAAAGATCCTACAGGCCCAAGCTAGAATCCTGCTTTTTACTTGATACATTTTTGTACGTATTTTAGTCTATATTTCATGTTTCCTTGTGTTTCTCCTTTTAGTTTTTTTCCTTTGTTTCTCTTCTTGCCCTCTTGATAATATATTTATAGATGATTTTAACCCAGCCCCCTTCTCTCTTAGTTTAGATAATTCCTTGGTAATTGTAGCTCTGTTGAAATTGGAATTGAAATAGGGAAGTTAATTTTGTAATTCATTACTAATGAGTTCATACTTTTCTTTGCATAAGAAAGATATTAATGGCATGAACTAAGCTGACTGGCTTTGCTCTCTGGAAGGAAGAGGTTTTATTACTTGGTTACAAATACAGCTTTGGGCAAGGGTTTCTGTTTTGTACAAAGCATATTTTAAGCCTGATTCTGTTGGGCAGGAGGTGATCCAAGGAAAGCTCGGTATTTGAGATAAATTGGTCAGTACCAGATCTTGGTGGAGATGTATCCATTATCTTTCTTTTGGTTCAGAGAGCGTCTGATATATATATATAGCAACAGGTCAATATTCAGACTTGAGTATGAGCAGAGAATCTCTCTGTTCTGACAGTGAAGGAAGAGAAACTTTGGAGAACTGGGCACATATTCCAACAATTTAGCTTCCATATCAGAGGGCCAAGATTTTTAAAGCTATCTAGGAGAATTTTAATATTGATTTAAGAATTTCAGCACATTTAACATTCATGCTAGTTACTTTTTTCCACTAAAGTGAGATAACTTCTTCTCTCTTTTTCCTTCCTTCATCCCTTCCTTCTTTTCTTTTCTTTTCTCTTCTTTTCTTTTCCTTCTTTTCCTTCCTTCCTTCCTTCCTTCCTTCCTTCCTTCCTTCCTTCCTTCCTTCCTTTCTTCCTTCCTTCCTTCCTTCCTTCCTTCCTTCCTTCCTTCCTTCCTTCCTTCCTTCTCAGTCCCAAATAGCACATTGTTTAGTATTAGGCTGTTCAGATAAGTGTGCCTCTGATTTCAGAAGGACCCTTCTGCCTCTTCAGTTCATCCTGATATTATTTAGGTTATTTCTGGAAAGATGTGAAAAGAAAAAGTGCAGCATAAAATTGGGGCTGTCTTTTGCCTTTTTGGCCACATGGACTCTGACCCTTGCATTTGCTTGTGACAGTGCTCCTACTAACTTACAATTGGACAGAGCTATTTCTTCATGCAATGGACGAAATCTATGAAGATCAAGAGTTTGGGTTGAATTATTAAAAGTACATTTTTTGAAGAACTACTGTGGATTGTAATTTTCAGGGCCCTAACACTTCACTGTGTCAATCTCCTTGTTTTTTCAGGAAAATGATTAAGAAATGTATTAGTCAGTTTCAGAAATGGGAATATTTGGAAACCTAGTAGGTCTCTTGGCTTTTATGCAGCAGTTAGTTATGCTTTAGGGCTCCACTTTCTCTCTCTCCTTTTCTCACACACACACGTGTACACACACATGTACGCACACACACATACATACACAGACATAAATACTATCAAGCATCTTAGAAAGCAACCCAGTATGAAATTTACTCCTGGCAGTCCACATGAACAGAAAATAATTGGCAAGGATTCACTTCTAAGGAAGCTTTATAGAGATGTTTGGTTTTCTGGTACAAATTTTTGGGGGAGGTTTGTGGAAATGATTGAAGATTAGGCATAATGGCTTAGTGGCTATTGAAGCAACTATGTGAAGACATTTCATATAAAATGAATAATGTAATATTTAACAGTCCCTGAACATCAACATAAAAGAAATCTATATTAAGATTCTGGAGTTATATATTAGTTTCCCAAAATGAGCTCTTGAGTTGTGCCCTAGCTGTATTTTAAAATTAAAACAGAAATAGTGCATCTCTTCTTCATTATTTCATTGCTCAAGCCAAGAAGACTTAGATGCCTTCCTTGAATATGGAATTCTTTCCAGCGATCCCATAAACAAATTAAAGGAGATTATGGGTTTTGTGTACATGCTGGTCAACCAGCCGCATCCTCTACAGGTTCTTTTAAATATTTTGTTTTTCTCAGGAGGTTTTATTTTTGACTCCCAATTTGTAATGTGGACATTGGCTAGGTATCCCCAAATTGAAAGTAGGTAGCTAAAATATTCCAAAACAGGCAAACAAACAAAAAAGAAGTCTGAGCTGTTTTGTTTGTTAGTTGGAAAGGGGATTGTTTTGTTTTCCACAAACACCTTATATTCATTCCTTGCTTTCCTCATTCCCTAAGTACCCACAAAGGGTGATTTTCTCTTGATAAATTTAAATGCTTGTCTTAAAACTTAATAAAATGTTCATGTATACTAGGCTTTTTCTTCCTGGTTTTATGTTTGTACTATTTCTTTAATCTTCACTTTTTTGGTTTTACTTGACTCTGCAATCACGTGTAAAACCAGAATCCAAATCAATTTTTAGTAGTGTCATTTTGACGGAAGGATAGAGCCCTACTTTTCATGTAGCTATTCTTAAAAGCCAAGTTTTCAAGTAACCACATTCATAGAGGAAACATGGTTTTGTTAAAGTGGTCCTTAGAGACTAGTCAATAGATACAAATTCTAGAAGTGAAACTTCCATTAGATGTCTGACAAGGTGATAAACTTATCTAGGGCTCTGTTTTCTCATACTGACAAATGAGAATGCTGTATTAGATGTTTTCTCATTTTTTTCTTTTTACCCTATTCTACGGTTTGGAAATTTATAACTCTCAGATAGTGATTAAAATAACTAAAATTCTCTATTCCTACCCAAAGTACTACTATTATATTAACTACAATGATAGAAGTAAACCTCTGTGAAAGGAATATTCTTAATTCAGTTAAACTACGGCTTTCAAGAATCCCATGTTTAATAGTTCAAAATGAAAAAACAATTCACTTCAAACTAAAAGAAAACATTTCCAAAAAGGCTGTGGATTTGTGGACATTTGGAATGAATCCCCTTCCACCTTTTCATTGCTCTTCTTCCCACCCCAGGAATCCCAAAGCCAGCATGCTGTTAAACTTCTAATTTCTGGATTGTAAATACATAGGTAATGGTGTTAGAGTATTCACTCTGAAATCCCCATGGTCCCAAAAGTCTTGAAGTAGTGCTTATAACAACAACAACAACAACCCCATCTCTATTTAAAAATAGTGTTTTAAAAAAGCACTATAGAATTTTTTAAAGAGATATCTTAAATAAAAAAATATTGCTAAATGAACTCTTAAAGTAGTTGATAGCAAAAGACATTTTTTATATTTGCTAGGACAAAATTCCTTAAGTTATTATAATATTTAGAAAAAAGGAAATCTGCTTTAGTTAACAGTTATATTCAAAAAGGGTTAATTTGGAAGATACCATGTTCTAGGCACTCTGGCAGATGCTTGATTTTCATCTGGCTTAATCTTCACAGTGATACCATAAAAAAAAGTATTATATTTTTTTTAGATTATGAAAGTGAGCATTGGTAAATACACTTGCCCAAGGATTTAAACTGAGTCTTTGGCTCTAATTACCACAAACAATCATCACCTGAATTCTTTTTTCCCAAGAAATTAAATTACTCACGTTCTCAAAATTACTAATGGTGTGTTAACCAAGTATTACCTAAGGGAAGCTTTACACTAAAAAAGACAAATGATTTGGAAGCAATACATCAAAACAGCCAGCCGATCTGTTGCAATTAGAGAAGTTGTGTATAAATGGATTCACTTAGGTAAGCACTCTCCTTATGGGTCTGCCCATACCATAGTAATTTGCTTAGCTAGCCCTTTTTTCAAGAGATAGTATAAAGATAAACATCAACTCACATCTCAGCAATTACTGGATTAATTAAGTCCATATCAGTTTGGATTTATCTTTATGTCATTATGGAAAATGCTATAATTATTATATAGTTGACCCTTGAACAATGTGCTGACACCCCCATGCAGAAAAAATCTGCATATAATTTTTGACTACCCCCAAATTTAACTATTAATAGCCTGCTAACATAAATGGTTGATTAACACATATTTCGTATGTGACATGTATTATATATTGTTTTCTTATAATAAAGCAAGCAGCAGGGCACCTTAACGGCTCAGTTGGTTATGCATCTGCCTTTGGCTTAGGTCATGATCCCAGGGTCCTGGGATCTAGCCTGCATCAGGCTCCTTGCTCTGAGGGGAGTTTGCCTCTCCCTTGCCCCTGCCTGCCACTCTCCCTGCTTGAACTTTCTCTCTGTCAAATAAATGAATAAAATTTAAAATAAATAAATAAATAAATAAAGTGACCTACAGAAAAGAAAATTTTATTAAGGAAACCATAAAGAAGAGAAAATACTGAAAATACAGTACTGCACTGTATTGATTGAAAAAAGACTGTATTTAAGTGGACCAGCACATTTCACATCCATGTTGTTCAAGGGACAGCTGAGTCTATATTCTAATATATCAGTTTGTCTTGGATGTTGAGGTTGTATCATATTAGATCTATGTCTTGGAACATGGTAAAGTTGTTACAGAAAACACGTTTGTCCACTTTTCAAAGTTCAAAATAAGAAAGCATTTTCCTGATTTACATGAACAAAAAGCTTTACAATCTTAAAATATCTTTTAACACTCAGAGAACTCGGATATCAGTGCCAAAGTTTCTATTTTAACATCCAAAAATGTCCAAAAGTGTGGGTGCTAGATTGATTTGCTTCTCTTTAAGCCTGTCTGATTGATTAATGACACATTTTCAAAGAGAGAAATGTCTTGCTGCGTGGTTTTTCTGGGCCCTGCCTGGAGGAAGTAAACCTTGGGAGGAGCGGTTTATCAGGAAGAAGAATGAAGCTTTTCACCAGCATTGTGTCTACTATTCAGCATCTTCCTGACTGCTGGAATCAAAATGCTTCGAAGGCCCAGATACTCTGATGTGGACACGTAGGGTCATATGCTTACTGTCCAGTCAGAGAGGAATAGTCCTTTTCCCTTTATCCGCACACAGAAAGGCATGGACCTACAGTGTGATGGGAAAAACCAAGTCACAACTTGAAAAGCAAAACAGAGAAACCAACTGAGAATAACTAAACAGAGAAACAAACTCTCTAAAGCTGAGGGTTTTAGAGGGAGGGGGGTAGGGGGATGGGTTGGCCTGGTGATGGGTATTAAGGAGGGCGTGTATTGCATGGAGCACTGGGCGTTATATGTAAACAATGAATCTTGGAACACTACATCAAAAACTAATGACATACTGTATGGTGACTAACATAACATAAAAAAAATAAAATTAAAAAACATCACATTTTAAACTATTAAAAAAAAAGCAAAACAGAAAGAGATACCTTAATTAAGTGTGATTTAATAGAAACAAATTCATATTCATCAGCACACCATAATTGCAGTTTATTTCCCTGCCAGCAAGAAAACTGATCTCAAGCAAAGTCTACCCATTGAAGATGACTGGGTGTACTCTTATCCTTGACTGACTGTGACCTGGATTGAGATGAAGCATATTCATCAAAAAAAACCTCAGCTAAGGTAGTTATCTTTCCATTTTTTCAAAGATCTGTCTGATGCTTCATGGAGTGACTTCATAAAAGTTTGATCCTCTACACACACATTTCTCTATCCCAAAGGACTGTGGGAAACAAGAATGAACCAATATATCCCTTAATTTCATTGAAAGCTGGACAGGAAAATTTTGAAAGAATACTACTCTTTCTGGGTCTCTTCAGTGAATAAAAGAAAGAAAACACAATAAAAACAAAAACACATGCCTCTAGGTTCAGTCATCCTCCTGTTTAAATCTCTGAGAATGCCCTCACTGATCTATCTTATTCCCCAGGAAACACCTGCCTCTCCAGTTGGCCCTTTGTTGGTTAACAACAGTGTGTCAAGGGGAAATAGAATTTCCTCTGTGTTAGATGTTTCTTTGTTAGGGCTGTATCACATTCAGGCATTTTTCTTTCCTTTTTCTGATGGAGGAAAATGCAGGATGATGAGAAAGGACTGATTGACATCACCAGATTACCTTTGAATTATAAAGCCATTCCAGTCTGATCACTAAGGCTGAGTATGCCTTAGGCTCAGAGACTTAATTGGAGTTTTCTCTTGCAGTTCCATTTCCTTCTTGAAGGTTACTGAATTAGAGCTAATAGAGAAAGAATATTTCAGAACATTCCATTTAATTTGGTAAGATTGTCCATTTTGTAATATTCATGTCTCTCAGCCCCTTCACATGCACTTCTTCTGTTGATGCTTCATTTGCCATTTTTTGGGGGAAAGGAGAGGTGCATATAATTCCATTATCAAATTTTCTTTCCCCGGCAATGTCTTTTCCATTTTGGAGTTCTAGGGGATTGTGCTCATTTTTGTTTTTAAACTACATAATCATTGACTTTGGGGTAATAATGCTTACAAGTATTTTTTTTTAGCATAGTAAAACTTTGATAGTGCTTCCTAAAAACTTCTTGGGGACTGTAAGAGGAAAGATTTACACCCAAAAGGTTCCCTTTCATACCTTTGTTTCCAGTGATATTTGAAGCTCCCATGCTTATCCTCAGTAATCAGAGTGCTGATGGTTTGACTTTCAACTACTCTCCCTTGACTATAGAGTCTGTGGTCATCTTTATCCCATACCCAGGAATGAGGAATTTTTATGATGTGTAGCAGTAACATGAAGAAGTTCCAAGGGGATGAAAAACACAAAGGGAGAATTAATATACCTACATTAACATACTATAATGAATAACGTTGTTGTTGTTGTTGTTTTAAATGAGGCAAAAATAAATAACACCTCAAAACAAATTAGGGCAAAATGGCAAAAGGGTCAAAACACAGAATTCATTAGTTGGCCTGGAAAACATAAAAACAGACCAATAAAAATGATAGACCTGATTCCTGTCCTCATGGAACATATGGTGTAATTATTCAAATAATTAAAAAAAAACAATTTTATCTACAAACACAATAAGTGCTATAAAGGGAATCATGAACTGAAAATGGTTTTTATATTTTTAAATAACTGAGAAAATCAAAAGAATGTTCTGTGATATGTAAAAATTATATAATATTTCAAATGTTAGTGTCCATAATTAAATTATAATTAATTTGAGTGCAGTCAAGCTACTATGACCCAGCAATTGCACCCTTTACCCAAAGGATACAAAAATACAGATTTGAAGGGGTACATACACCCTGATGTTTACAGCAGCATTATCAACAATAGCCAAATTATGGAAAAAGCCCAAATGTCCATTGACTGATAAATGGATAAAGATGTGGTAACACACACACACACACACACACACACACACACACACGGTGGAATATTACCCAGCCATCAAAAAGAATGAACTCTTGCCATTTGCCATGACATGGATGAGCTAGAGTGTATTATGCTAAGCAAAATAAGTCAGTCAGAGAAAGATAAATGTCACATGATTACACTCATATGTGGAATTTAAGAAACAAAACAGATTAACATATGGGAAAGGAAAAAAAGAGAAATAGAGGGAGACAAAACATAAAAGAGTTTTCTGAACAATAGAGAACTCAGAGCTGTTGGAGGGAAGTGGGTGGGGGGTGGGCTAAATGGGTAAAGAGTATTAAGGAGGGCATTTGTTATGATGAGCTCTGGGTGTTATATGTAAGTGGTGAATCACTAAATTCTATTCCTGAAACCAATATTATACTGTATGTTAGCTAACTAGAATTTAAATAAAAATTTGGGGAAAAAATGAATGCAATCATGCTCATTTGCTTGCATATTGTCTGTGGCTCATTTTGCACTATAGTGGCAGAGTTCAAAAAGACCAAATGGTTCACAAAGCCCAAGATATTTGTTATCTGGCCTTGTACAGAGAAAGTTTATAAACCAGTACTCCAAAGGAATGAATTTAAAAGTTGGTTTTGTTCCCTTGGTAAAGGAAACATTGGTTGCAGTACTTATAAAAATAGAGTCCCTAGAGGTTGTAGACCTTACTTCTATAGAAATTGCAAGTACTACTAGAACTGAATAAATGAAAATAGAAGAAAATTAGCAGTTTTTCAGGAAAGCTCATTTGAACAGCAGAGAAACCTAGGCTGTGTATTTGTATTATTTTAATAAATTCGCAGTTTTTTTCTCCTAGACCATCCATCTATAAACACATAAATATGTATACATTTATACATGTATAATTGAGTCTAATTTTGATGTTTCTCTTCAGTTATCAGGTTCAATCTATAATAAATGAAACTGATAACTGGTAGATATTACCAGTCTTACTGAATCATTATTTTATTTAAATGTGTTTATGCCATGTGCAGTTTTACATTAGTGAAAAGAAACCATGACAAGTTAGAGAAAATGATATAGACATGGATTTTGGAGTCCTGGGTCTAAATAACTTTGAGCAAGCTACTTAACCTCTTTTAGCTTTTGTTTCTTTACTCTAAAATCAGTATATCATTACCTCTTTCATACTGTTATGAAGATTAGATTAGGTAAAACATCTAAACTGTGTGGCATAGTGCCTAGTATCTAGATATGCATTTTATATATTTATTTATTTTTTAGATATGCATTTTAAATGTATTTGTTTTATTACCATTATCATCACTTTTACTCTAAGCCCCTTGAAGTCAGGAACATGTCTCATTTGTCTTTAAATTCCCATTGCCTATCATATAATAGGGGCTTAAGTTTGTTTTGTAAATTATAAGATTATTTTATCTCATATCTCAAAACCTTTATAAGACAAAATTTTTCTTTAGAATATAATATTAGTATTTTTAAATAAAGAACAAAACAGTGTTCAGTTTTTGGCAAAATTTGCAGAGAAATAGTACATTAAATGGTCATTAGAATATATCAGCTGAATTAAAATCCACACTGAAGTCTAGTAATGCAGAATTTATGCTGAGAAAAATCAAACCAGTGAGATGCAGAGGAAACTGAGAAATTCCCACGGTGCATATTTTTATGCAAAGAAATGAAAATGATGAGATCAAGATAACAAATAAGAATGCTGTCCTCCAGCTAATGGATAACTCCTGGACGAGAGAACAAAACAATTAGGAATGAAACAGTTATCAAAGATATATTGGAAGAAAAAAGTTCCCAGTTAAAGAAAGACCGATTTAGCTTGTTTTTTTTTTTTCTATTTCTTTTTTTTTTTTTTTAAGATTTTATTTATTCATTTGACAGAGAGCACAAGTAGACAGAGAAGCAGGCAGAGAGAGGAGGAAGCAGGCTCCCCGCTGAGCAGAGATCCTGATGTGGGGCTCAATCTCAGGACCCTGAGATCATGACCCAAGCTGAAGGCAGAGGCTTTAACCCACTGAGCCACCCAGGCGCCCCGTTTTTTTCTATTTCTTAGTTTTCCTTAAGCCATCAGATCTTACTACCTTGCCTATCTCACTTGTAAAATCACATAAAATTTTCCGAGGTTTCATGGATTATTGGTTTTTCAAGAAGTGTACAGCTTTCATAATTTTGGAAAAGTCAGGATGCTTTTAAATTTTATTTGTGTAAAAGCCAATCCAACTTTAAACACAAATGGACTAAAATCTAAGTTGACTTATAAATTTTAGTTAAAATTGAAGTAAGTTTGAATTAAAGCACTAGATAAAGCTTTGGTTTATTAAACACAGATAATAGTGATAAAAGTATGCATCCCATTTAGGAATCTAAAATATTAGCCACTGAGACATGGGTGGCTCATTTGGTTAAGCATCTGCCTTTGGCTCAGGTCATGATCCCAGAGTCCTGGGATCGAGGCCTGCATCCAGCTCTTTGCTCTGTTGAGTGCCTGCTTCTCCCTTTGCCTGCCGCTCCCTCTGCTTGTGCTCTCTCTCTGTCTGACAAATAAATAAATAAAATCTTAAAAAATAAAATGTTAGCCATGAAATTTATTAATTAACATATATGTTTAATAACAATTAAATATATATGTTTAACAACACTTCCTAGCTTGGGATAAGATAGGCAAACAGAGTGAATAACATAAAATTCTTGCCATCTAACAGGATGAATAACACAAAATAACCTGGTTGGAAGAAAAATGTGTGCAGGAACAATAAAGAAATGAACAAAGAAAGGGTTATTAAAATGTAAAACATTGTTTGAATAAGTAATAAAGAAGATTAAAAATTTCATATTAGATTATTAGTTCTATGAAAGGGGCAATTTTATTTAATTAATTAATTAATTAATTTTTTAAAAGATTTTATTTATTTACTTGGCAGACAGAGATCACAAGTAGGTAGAGAGGCAGGCAGAGAGAGAGGAGGAAGCAGACTTCCTGCTGAGCAGAGAGCCCGATGTGGGCCTCGATTCCAGGACCCTGAGATCATGACCTGAGCTGAAGGCAGAGGCTTTAACCCACTGAGCCACCCAGGCGCCCCAAAAGGGGCAATTTTAATGTATCAGTATTATGATTGATTTGAAAAAAAAAAAAAAATTCTTCAGGTTCTGGAGACCTGAAATAATTTTGATGGAGAGAACTTGTTTTAAACTTTGTCACAGTTGCACTTCTGGTTTTAAATCATTATTTTCTACCTTGGAATGAAGCCATTGGATCTGTTTCTCCTCTCATTCTACCTCTTCTGGGTTCCCTCTTCTTTTTCATCATCATCATCACAATAGCTATCATTTATTAGATTGTTTTCAAGTAATAGAGAATTGTAAATTCTGTATTCTGTACTGGGCATTATCCCAAGTGTATAATCTAATGATCAATATGCATTATTCAACAATCCTTGTAACAGCCTGATGAGGAAGGTTCTCTCTGCATTACCATTTTTCAGGTGAGGAATCTGGAGCAAAGAGAATTCAAGTAATGTGTCCGAGGTTACAAATTAAAAATGGCACATCTGGGATTTGAACCCAGGCAGCCTATTTCTAGACTTTGTAATCTTAATTGTTAGGCTGCACTGCCTATGATCAAGCCCTGCCATTGATGTTAGGGTAATCTTCTTAAGAACCTGTCAAGATAGAGATTATTGTCTTTATTTTCACAAGATAAAACTAAAGAGTAATTGAATCTCTTGAAGTCCCAGCACTAGTAAGTGACAAAGATGGGACTCAAACCCAGGTTTGGATAAATCCAGTGTCTATTTTCATTATCTAATACTACCTTTCATTGAATTTTAGATAAAATATACTTTAAGCAAGAATTTCAATGTAAACAAAAAATTCATATAGTAGGAATATGTAATACAGATAGGTGATTTTAGGTAGATGATTTTCTTTCAGGAGATTATTTTTAGACAGATTTTCAAAAGCAGATCATTTTTGTGGGGGGGATAGGAATACATTTAACATCTGATAACAAAGACTTTTGTTCATAAATACAGGATTGTAAAAGGTACAGGTTTCTTAGCTTGCTCCCAAAGAGGCCTTTAAGGACAACAATAAAGTTCATCATAAATTTTTAAACCACACTCAACTTAAGCTACTGTAATTTTAGAGCAAATGGACTGTTAGACTTTTATTATACTGTTATCCGATATTAGAAAACTCCCTTGTATAAGTGACATATACAAATAAAGGAAATTAGCGTTTAAATCACCATATCAAGTCTAACAAAGCCTGTATATGTTAGGAGTGGTTTCCATGAAGAATAGGGTTTTGCCTCAGAAAGATAATTGTACTAGTGTTCTTAAATCGTGTGTAAATGATTTTGAGAAGAAACCTTCATGTAGACTTGAAGCTAATAACCTAGTAAGATTGTGCTTTAAGCTTTTGCAGAGATGAAGGGGTTTGTAAGTTGTAAGTTGCTCCTGGTGTTGTGGACTACCCATTTGTATGACAGCTAGCTGACATTAAGTTATCTGTGGTGAACTAGATGAAACCAACTGGTTTGCCATATAGAACGATCTTTTAGTTTCACATTTTGTTCATCATTTTTCTAACTGAAGGGTCTATTGAATCCCAATTTGGTTTAATCACCTTGACTACTTTGTATGATTATAAATATTTTTTCAATTGCAACCCTTTTTTATGTATAAATAAAGCAACATACTATTTTTGCTTATTTTGTGTCTTTGAATAGTAATTTGACTTTTTTTTTAAGTGTCAGGTGAAAGTGTTACAAAAAGATTTTTTTTTTTTTAAAGAAACCACAGTTTGCCTGTTCAAGTTTGAGCCAACTCAAGTTCTTTGGGTAAAAGCCAACTCAAAACAGATCTCCAGTTCCTGACATGAAAGAAGCATTTAAAAGCAGGAAATTTAAGACCACCTAGTGATTTTTAATATCACAGAGAAAAGTTTCGTTGATTTTTGGTATCTTTTTCCCTTTAGAAAAATAGATTTAAAATGCTAATAAAGCCCAGTCCAGTGTTCCTTTGAAAATGAAAAAGGAAATGGGGGCACGGTGTTCATTTAATGATGGATATATGAAAATGACAGCATCCTAGGGAGCAAGAGCAATGATGTAGATCTTTTAAAATGAGGATATTAAAGGCTTTTTCTTGACACGCTAAAGGCAATATGTACAGGGAATAATTATAATGCCTATAAGAAGGTAAAAAAGCTGAATTGGCTTGCTGGAGTAAGTATTATTATTTTTTTTTTCTGATGGGGCTCAAGTAAATGATTGATTAAATATATGTCGATATTGGTTTTTGAAAAAATATACACATTTTTATTTTTCAGATGATTCTTTTTTTAGATCATTTTTATTAACATATAATGTATTATTTGCCCAAGGGGTAAAGGTCTGTGAATCATCAAGCTTCCACATTTCACAGCACTCACCATTGCACTTACCCTCCCCAATGTCCATAACCCAACCATCCTATTCCTATCCCCCCCCCAACCCAAGCAACCTTCAGTTTCTTTTGTGAGATTAAGAGTGTCTTATGGTTGGTCTCCCTCCTGATTCAGATGATTATTTTTTGAAGAGATAATATGTGCCCACTGTCCTTGGAAAATTTTCTTTTATCTTATTTTTTCCTTCCTAGCTTCACAATTATGTCATTGGTTTACTCTCACTCTTCAGCCATCTTACATGTTCCCAATACAGAGTATTGGGTTGTGATGTCCCTCATTATACACAACACGCAGATATCTAGATTGGAGGTTCATTTGTTCTTAATTCCTTTTTTTTAAAGATTTTTATTTATTTATTTGACATAGAGAGAGATCACAAGTAGGCAGAGAGGCAGGCAGAGAGAGGGGGCGGGGGAGAAGCAAGTTCCCCGCCAAGCAGAGAGCCTGATGTGGGGCTCGATCCCAGGACCCTGAGACCATGACCCGAGCCGAAGGCAGAGGGCTAACCCACTGAGCCACCCAAGCGCCCTCTTAATTCCTTTTTTAATAGCATTATGGACATTGCTAAATAGTCTTTTGGGTGGGTATCTCTGAGATCTGTGCTTGTCTGAGCTTATGCGCAATTTGTCTATCTATAAGTAAATGCCTTCCATGTCCTTAACTTCTACCTGAAAATTTTTCATTTTGAAACTTGCCTTAAATTTCATAGGCCCTAAAAACCCCTTAAGACCAACTGGTAGTTATAGAGTTTAAAAAAAACAATAACACAATGACGACATAATCTCTTTTACTAAAAGCAGAGGTTATTGAAAATATTTGGTGCACTCTCTATGTAAGACTGTAGTTTCACCTTTTCCTATAATATGTACCACATCTATCCTTGAGTTAGTATATTCAGTTTTAGGTGGTGCCTAACCCTGACACATGAAGAGGTAACACTGATGAATGAGTTTGAAATCACACTCCAAAATTGGATGATGGGTTCTATAAACCCATTTATGATGGAGGAAACAGGAAATGAGAAGAAATGACACACCAAGGTCAGTGCACACCACATATTTTTGTGTGGGTTTGCAATTTGCAAGGGGTGGACTGGCCAGATCAGGAGAAGGGAGTCTGCTCTTCCATCCCTCCTTTCATAGTAGATCATTTTGTAGGTTTGAACTTACATCGCATCAAAGCTTTGTTAACTGTTAATTCTACCTGAATAGCCCTGTACTTGACCCAGGTGTAAGCACATCAAAAGGGAAGCGTGGTGGGTGTAAAAAGAAGAACATCATTCTTTTAATTTGCGTGAGTATAATAATCACACACTTTGGGGGGAGAATTTGGAGAATATTATTATATCCCTTTGTGAGTGCCTCTCAATTTTCTTATCTCTATAACACATATACTCTTTTACCTTTGGAAATTTCAACATGCCATCATTTTTATCCTTAGCTTTCCTTTGCGATGCAATTATTAGCAGTTGAGAAAACTTTTACATCAGATTCCACTTTGAAGAAAGTCATTTAAGTAAGCTTCACTGATTTAAGTACTAATTTTCACTAAATATTTTTTAAAATTAGCTATTTCACTAAAAAGGCCCATGTTTAAAATATTATTAATGATTATTAGCAGGAGAGATTCTTCCTGGCATGAGTCCAGGCTTGCCTTTGCGAATGAAAAGAGAACATTTTGTATTCTACCTGCCAGGTGAGAATCTGAGTCATACCTCCCAAACCGGTGTTTTTGGAGGCAGAGAGCCAAAGAAAAATTTAAAATGTAGCAGTTCTTCCTTCTTAATATAATGCATAAAATATTGACAGAGTATGTAATATGGATGATTTTTAATTTCAAGTTCTGGTTATAAAGTTCTAATAAACGATCAGGAGGAACACTAGCTAATTTAGAACATAATTCTTGGAAGAGTGTGTTATGCCCCAGGGCTTTGGCTTTGGAAAGACCTTTGACAATATTTAGCATTTCTTCATTGAGACTCTTGAGTAACACAATCTGGGTAGATTTGTGTTAGGATATTTCATTTCGTTAAAGCATTTCTTCTCTTATTAGCACTCCCAAATTTTTCTAGTGATTATAAGATGTGACTGGATTAAGAAAAGGTTTTCTAGGAGATTGTTCAATTAATTAATAGAATTTTTATCATCAAAATTAACATTTAAACATATTTTGAAACAGTTTAATGTAATGAATATGTTAGAGTATATATTCTTAAACTAACATTTTGGTTATGGTTTTAAAATTCAAGACTTCACTTTTTTAAAGTAATAATGCAATTGGTGATTCTGTGCTTAAATTATTTCCTACTCTTATCCAAGCTTTAATCAAACTTTAACAGTTAAAAATACTCATACTGCTATTCACCATTATTATGGGAATCTCTGATTCTGTAAACTGTATAAATACCCAATTCTTCCTGTTTTCATTGTGGTACTATAAACCTGACACCAGTTCCAGTATGTGCCTTTTCCAACACCATCAAGCATCTTACTAAATTCTGATACCATCTGCCTAGAAATGGCATCGGATCACACAGGTTAAGAACTCAGTGCCATTATGATGCTCCCATCCCCTACCTTCAGACACAAATGTAACTCTTGGTTGCCACCTGTGCTCCTGACTAAGGTTTAGGAGGTTGCAACAAGTTCCTCCTTGAATTTGGTTAGTTTGCTACAGGGCTCACAGAACTCAAACAAACATTTTACTTACTAGATTCTTATAAAAGGATGTAACTCAGGAATAGCTAGATGTAAGAGATGCATACGCCAATGTGTGGGGGGAAGGGCAAAGCTTCCATGCTCTCCCAGCACATCAATCTCTCAACAACTCTGAGTTCACAGATGCGGAAGCTCTCCAAACTCTGTCCTCTGTAATTGTAATTCTCCAATTACATAGGCATGATTGATTAAATCACTGGCCATTGGTGACTGGACCTCCCTTCTGGGGGAGAGGGCTAGGTAGTGCTAAAAGTTTTAATCTTCTAATCACAAGGTCAGTTTCGCTGGCAACCAGCCTCCATCCTTGGGTGTTTCCTAAAAGTCACTTTATTAATACAACAAAAGACATCTTTATCATTCTCATCACAGGAAATTTCAAGAGTTTTAGGAGCTATGTACGAGGAACTAGACAAAGACAAAATATATATTTACCATAAATTACAATATCAAGGAACTTTGGCCTACAATTATTTATTCTTCTTTGGAAAACTTATTTCAACTCAAACAGTCTAGTAAGGAAACAAGTTTTGTTTTCTATTGTCTATATCAATGACCAATAATTCTTCTTAGGTTCTGTTCTATATTTCTTGCCCTGCTTAAATTATAAGCTCCCTATTGCCTAGAGCTTTAGACCAAGAATTATCCTGCCATTCAAAGTCTTCTATTATATGACCTTACTCTACTCTTCCAAACTTAACTGTTATGACTCTTTCTCAGGAAACAGAGACTTTCAGCAAAGCAAGGTATTCACTGGTGTTAGAGTACCATACATACACCTGTACTTCTATTCTACATTTTCCCCAGCTTTCATCATCCTTCCTCTCCCCTTCATATTCTCATCACCTTATTAAATCCAATTTAAAAACCATGTTTTATCTCATGTATCTCCACATGAATTCTGCTCATATCTCTCTCCCTGTGCAGTTTGGACTTTAGTAGCATTCACTGTTTATCCAGTAACAGTCACCAGGCAAATACATGAAACTTTAAATGTATCTTTTCTTTTCTGGGAGTATAATAAGTTTCTTCAGGGCACAAACTGTCTCATCTTTCTTATTTACACACCGCACACAATATGTGTTCTGTAAAAGGCACTCATGGTTTGCTGAAAAAGAGTGGATGGAAGGAAAGAAGAAAGGGAAGAAGGGTGAGAGGGAGAAGAAAGAGAGATAGATATACAGATAGAGCTTGACTTATCTTTCCTATCATCAGCAGAAATGTAAGTTTTTGAAAGATAAGGACTATAGGTTTGTGTGAAAAGAAACCATAAATATACATCATAGTACTGTAGGTGCTCAAATATTCATTCATTCAATAATTAAGTTACTCCTTTTCTGTCTCCGTGAAGGAGTTTCTCCCTCTGTAGTCAAAGAAAGCACCTCCCTGCTTTTAGCCTTTTCAGCTCAACATTTTGGAATATAACATAGCTCCTTCTCACCAGTTTTTGGAAATACCTGTTAGCTGTGTTGTCCATGCCTTTATGGTATAAAAATAAATGTTTCCCTCCTCAAATATTCTCATGTTTAAATAATTTTAATTAAGACTTCAAATTAGAATTCCCAAACATCTTCTAAATATTAAGTATATATCACATAGCTAGACAGATTATGATGAAGCCTCAAATTACCCTTAATCTTTCTGTGACGATAAATACCTACTCTTCCAGTGCTGCACACAGCAATCTTAGACCTATACAGAAACATATTTACAAAGGATGTATATTCTTATCTTAGTGGGCTGGTTGTCTGTGTGTTTTCATTCTATGTATTTTTTTCTTCCTCCATAGCTAATGCACAAGGAAAATGGAGCATAGATTCATTTTTTGTTGTTGTTGTTTAATGTCATCTATTACCAAGGCAGTGATGGATTTCCTAATCAATTCCATTTATAAAAAATCGTCAGAGGTCAGGTAGATTTCACTGAAATCTTTTTTTTAACCAAACGTGTATCACCTTTTGTACCAAACCTATATGCCCTATCATATCAGCTAGAATATGCTAGAATTAGAATGTAACAGACTGTAATAGAAAACTCAAATACAAGTATGTGGTTTAAACATTATGGTGGCCAGGCTGATTAGTTTAGCAGTTCAGTGATGTTTCTTTCCATTTTTCTGGATTACTGTTCTAGCCAGGTTGGCTAGCTCTTCTCCACATTACTAAAGCTCTAAGCGTCACATCTTATTCATCAATGCCAGAGAAAGATAAAGAACAATTTCTTCCCTTGATATTAAAAAATTTATTAAAAATGAAGAATCTTCCCTGAAAAACACTTTCTATTAATTTTGTCTCTTGTCTAGTTAAAATCTGGGACTCATATGGGCAGAGATGTTTCTGCTTTGTCCACTGTTATTTTCCTGGGACCTAGCATCTGCCATGTAGTGTGCAAATATTTGTGGAATGAATGGGTGAATGTATCCAGATCTTATTGGCCCAAACTGGATTGCACGCCCTTTCCCCAAACCGATCGTATACAAGGAAGATGGAACTCTATAAGTGACTATGTGCCCTTCACAGTTGATCTGAGTTAAATGAAGAAGGATAGACCCCAGGGCAAATTGGGGGCTTACAACATGAAAAAAAGGGGCAAATGGCCATTAGGTTGACATACACATGGTCTGCTCCAAACATCATAGCTAGCAATTTTGTGAAAGCAGAAGTATTTACAGTAGGTTTTCAGTAAAGTAGGCTAATGAAGAAAGAAGGAAGTATGAGCTAAAAAGTATAGAAGATCAGCCTAGGAAAAAAATGAAATATTGTATGTCATGATGTGACTGAATCATGCAGCTTGAGATTGCCCAACTCTTCTGTATCTTTATGTTTTATCTACTTAAGGCTTTAAACATGTCCAAATGTAGTGTTAGCTATTTAATTAAGCTTCATGGTAGAACTTCGTTTTGTTTGTCCTGTTTTTCAGATATTATCAGAAATGCTCAATCATGTCATTAGGAGGTATTATCCAAAGTTACTTGGGGAAATTAACTGTCCCAGATATTTTACGTTTATTATCTATGTTAAATTTGATCTTTCTGGACATCCTGCTTAAATGTTTAAGATCTGAATCTGCTACCTACTGTATTTGTTACAACTCATTACTAGAAACTTTAATTTTGGACATATTTGAGCAATTAACCAAAAATTTAGGGTTTGATGGTTGAAATGATGAGACTTTTAGCAAATTGCATATCACTCGCTTTGTGGTTTTCTGTCTTGTATACCTCCATCATGAAAGCTTTTACTAAAGACTTTTTTGTAAAATGGCAGGGACTTCAGCAATGCCCAGGGAAGTTGGCCCATCACAAACAAACAAACAAACAAACAAACACAGGAAAAAAAAGGAAAAATGAATTTCCCCCTTTAAGTCTGTAGCTCTGTCTAGAGATTTTTGTTTTGTTTTCATGTAAGAAATGCTTTTGATAATAAGCCCTAGAATTCTGCTCATCTTTGCTAAGTATGCCCAGATAGAAATTTCCAAAATCTACCTTCTCCTCTTTGAATATCAAATCTTTGTTTTCTATTATTATGTATTTATTTCATTCTCTATGATTTCTCAAAGATTTCAAATTTGATTCAACAGTCTTCTTTAGTATTCCTTTAGAAGAAAGATCTCAAACACATTTTGAAGGGCTAATTCTTCTCTTTACTTTGGACTTTAAGGCCTCTTAACCAATACTTTGCTTCTGACAATCTGAGAATTAGTTTCCCTGACAACTAAGATAGTTCTATTCTCCTTGCCATATGTATTAACAGGGTTCTATCACTCCAATCTTAAGATTTCTTCCTTGAACATTTAGAAAAAAATAGATAATATCCTGTAGTGATATGCATGGGCTTTAGAGTGTGTCCACCTGGGTTGAAGCCTTGGTTCTGCCACTTATTAGCACTCATCTCTTTGAGTCTGCATAATGAGAATAATAATTGCATTGATTTCATAGCACTGTGAAAGCGCCATGAGTTAATGTCTGTAAGATACTTAGCATAGTACTGGGCACATTACAGTTGCTCAAAAATTGTAGCTGAACTTCATGTTAAAGAAGATATGACATTGGAGAGAGGAGAAACAAAGTTTGGGGGGAAGTTTCCAACATATGTCAGAAATGCAGTGGTGCTAGGAGATTGAGTATTCTGTCTGTGCTCAAAGTGTTACTTGCATGGGACATTTCGCACTGCTATTTTTGTATATGGCACTTGCTATTAGAGTCTACTACAATAGTTGAAAATTCATGATGAAGGATGACTACAGTAATTTTGAGGGCGTGTAACCTCTAAGAAGCCAGTAAATTTATATGAGCTTTGACCTTTGCTTCCTGTAAGTGCTTGGGAAGTGTCAGAGTTTGTTTTCTGCTTTTTTTTTTTTTTTTTTTTCATCTGAATCTTACCTCAGATGGCCTTTGGTGTGTTTGATATTTCAGGCACTACCCTTTGAGATATTCATTTTTCTCCTCCCATTTATTCCCTCTCTTTATAAACATGACCTGTGAATCCCATCCTGTATCTAAATGGGCTCTTTCCCTGTTAAGAGTATGTTAAGACCCATTGATCTTCAGGGTCTTCAAGTCATCTGTAGCTCACTGTATTAAGGTGCATGCTGTGTGTTTTAGTCCCTTGTAGGATGTTGCCCAATTGTGTACTCTGCAATTTAAACTTGGAAATAGACAGTGAAGTGTTTTTTTAGTTTGCAATTATGGGTTTGTCAGATTTTTTAGGGGGAATGGTAAAAATAAACATGTCATAATAATTTATATACAAGGATGTTTATTACAACATTATTTGTAATTGTGAAAAATTGAAAACAGACTAAATGTTTATCAACCAGAGAATGGTTAAACAAATTATGGCACATCTATAAGATGGAATACCAGCTAAACATTAAAATAAATGAGGCAGATTTGTAAGCAGTTTTATAAAAATGTTTCAGTAGCATTGAGTGGATGAAAGGAAATTGAAGAATATTATGTATAGGATCCTGTTTCTGTGTGTGTCTGTGTGTATGTAAAACCAAAAATGCTTAGAAGTATAGCTATTAAACTATTTTTTTAAAGATTTTATTTATTTATTTGAGAAAGAGAGAGGGAGAGATCACAAGTAGGCAGAGAGGCAGGCTGAGAGAGAGAGAAACAGGCTCCCTGCAGGGAGCCCGATATGGGGCTTAATCCCAGGACCCTGAGATCACGATCTGAGTTGAAGGCAGAGGCTTAACCCACTGAGCCACCCAGGTGCCCCTAGAAGTGTAGCTATTAAACTATTAACAGTGGTACTCTTGAGCAGTGTGGGGTAGGGGCATATAAGGAATGAAAGTTTAGCTTTTATTTAACACACTCCTATTATATTCGAATGATTTACAGTGAGCATGAAATCCTACAATAATTTTAAAAATAAAACTAATCAAGTAAAAGCTGATTTTTTTTTTACTTTATCTGTGTTAATTATCAGTTTCTTATTGATTAAAAATTAATGAGAAAATATTTCACATCTATCCTTCCTCCCATCCATAATCCTGGAATCTGATGATAAAAATTAATCTAATGACACTGGAATTATCTATTCAATTTAATACCAACTTATATTTTAAAATACAGGATTAAAATAATAACTAAATAATTGAATAACTGATGTTATCAATTTATATTAAATAAAATTTTTTTAAAGTAAAGTAGGGGAAATATTTTCTTACACTATTTCTATATTTAAATTTTAAAAGGATATTTTTTGAAGAGAAATAGGTCAGAAACTAATTGTGCAAAACAAAGGACTCTGTGTACAAAAAGTAAATTGAATATTGGGATGGAGTATGGGAAAACCCAGTGCCTGGTGTATCACTGCCAGACTTACAATTTTTTTCTATTATTTTAATAAACTTAATTATGAATTGCCTGAGGACAAGGACACAAGCTACTTTAACTCAATGTCTGTGTGTGTGTGTCTGAATGAGATAAGGGAAAGAAGAGGGAAAGGAAGACTCAGGAAGAAGGAAAAGAGTGGGAGAAGGATAAAGGGAGAGGGAGAGACTGAGAACTGAGGAGAGAGACATTGAGAGAGAATTGTCCTTACCTTTCAGAGTTGACCCTATATTCTGCTGTAAGGTTAGAGAAAGTGAGCTCTGAGAAAACCTAGAACATGAAAATTATCAAAATTATCAAAAATTAAGGATCTGAGACTTTCAGTTTCTGGTCCAGCATGTGAAAAGCTTGGAAGTTGACACTCTGTCCTAACAAGTAAAAAGCTGAATAAACTGAAAAATCAGCAATCCTTCCTAGAATCCATAAGAAAAGTGAGAATACAGGGCAAACTGCTGTCCCCCAATATTGGTGTGACTGATAGGCAAATACAATAAATTGCAACTTAGTAGAGCAGAAACTCACAAGCTGAAACCTCTCAGGAACCAGTCTAGGGTAGAGAGACCTGGACTGTAATTGATGAACTGATGGAGGTTCTGTGTGAACACCTCTGTGTTCCAGGGGACACAGTCATGGTGGTAGGGAGACGCCTATCCACTCTTGAGTTCTACCTCCTGGATGTATTTACCAGGTTCTCAGAGTAAATATTGGAGATAAATCCCCTTGCACTTCTGACAGGCAGCAGAGAAAAAAGCCATTTTGAAATATGTCAGAGAATTATGATCTCCCTAATAAGGTCTGTCTCCAGAAGAAACTAGTTAATGGGAACCAAAACTGATTGAGTTCTATCAGAGCCTTATTAACGTGGGGGAAGGGAAATACTCAACTCCTGCAGACTCTCGTTTCCAAGTGAAGGAAAGGAAACTCTAAGGAAAGGAAACAAAACTCTAGCCCCCTCTAACCTTCCGTGTGGGAGAAGGGAAATATCCAGCTCCATCCAACCCTAGCCATCCTTTCCCATCTAAGGGGAATGAGAAGATGGGGGCATTAAGATGCACAGTCCAGAATAGCTGCTTCACTAAAAGACAGAGACCTAGTCATAGGAGTAGAAAATACTTCCCTTCTACCTATACCCTACCACCACATTACTAAAAAACTGTTTATATAAATTCTTTTACCCAACATATCATGCCCAACTATCAAGAAAAAAATTACAAAATATTCTAAAAGGCAAAAAAAAACATAGTTGAAGAGAAAGAACAAACATCAGAACTGGACTCAGATATGGCAAAGATGTTAGAATATCAGACCATAAATTTAAAATATTTATGATTAGTATGTCAAGGATTCTAATGGCTAAAGTAGACAGCATTTAAGAACAGAAGGGTAATGTAAGTAGAGACATGTAACGTCTCGTCCATTTCCGATTTTATTTGAGTCCCCTCTCTTTAATTTCTTGTTAAGTCTAGCTAAAGGCTTGTCAATTTTATTTATTTTTTTCAAAGAGCCAGTTCTTAGTTTCATTGATCTGTATTGTCTTTTTAGTCTGTATGTAATTTATTTCTACTATAATCTTTGTTATTTTCTTTCTTCTACTAATTTGTATGGGCTTTGATTGTTCTTTTTCAAGTCCTTGAGATATAAAGTTAGGTTATTTGAGGCTTTTCTTATTTCCTGAGGTAGGCATTTATTGCTATGAATCTCCTTCTTAAAACTGCTTTTGCTGCATTCCACAAATTTTGGTGTACTGTATTTCTGATTAAGTTTTAGAATATAAGTGAGGTTCAGTGGGGGTGGCGTCCAGAGCTGACGACCAAGAAAGAATTCTTGAGGTGTCTTTTGGGCAAAATGGTGGTTTATTAAAGCATGGGGACAGGACTCATGGGCACAAAGGGCTGCTGCCCCAGGGTTGTGAGGGGTGGCAGGTTATGTACCATGGGGTTGGGGGAGGTAAAGAAAAGAGAGGTTTCAATAGAACTTTCATATGCTAAAGAAGACCTACAACAAGATACTGGATACCAGAAGACTTGCCATTGTCCAGGTCTTTTTTTTTTTTTTTT